>CAXKVY010007015.1:0-31200 GCA_964058915.1 Tetropium fuscum | reverse complement strand
ACTATTTTCCCTTATTATCGGATCATATTCTAAAGCGATTAAAAATGTTTCGCGCTGTCAGAAGAAATTTTCTTATTGAATGCTTTAACCACTGGACTATAATGATAATTTTTTAATTACTTCTATCACACCAGAATATTGCATGTTCTCTTAACACGAAACGCACAAAAGAATACATTTATATACTTAAGTATTATTTTTAAATTATAATATAAATTAAATTATTATTTAAAATGTTGGTACCCACGCAATTATACGGTAGTCTATATCTACCTCCAAGGTTTCCATAATAAGCACGTAATTTTTTGAAGGGTATTTACAATTATTTTAAAATTCACATATTATTGTATAACGTAATTGCCTGGGGGCAATAATACAATTCTTTTAATTTCATTATTGTAGGTACTTAATGAAATTGGGTACTATTGAAACTAGATATTATTATCGTTGCAATTCATCACTTATTTATTATTTTATTATGAAATGGGAACAGGAAAAACAGCCACTATTGGAGTCGAGAAAATCCGATGCTCTCCCGTTCTTGTAACCCGCAGAGACGCTTTAGTATTAACGTTTGGTGTAGTTTGATCGGCTCAAGAATTGTAGGCCCTGTAGTTTATCAAGGTACATTAACTGGTGAGCGGTACGCCGAAATGTTAACCGATACACTTGGAGACTTCGTGAATGACCTGAATTTAATAGATAGATAACAGATCTAGTTTCAACAAGATGGAGCTCCTTCCCATAATGTTCGCCATATTGGTATCCTATTACAAGACTTGATGGCAGATATTTAACAACTAACGGCCCTATCCGCATGCCTCCTCGATCACCAGATATAACGCCCATGGATTTTTTCTCTCGGGCATATATGAAGAATGTGGTGTATAAAAGGCGGTATGATACTCTTGCAGATCTCCAGCAAAGCATCGTCCATGCTATCAATGAGATTGATGGTAGAATCATTGCCAAGAGTGATCTATTGCTCCTAGTGATGTATGCCATTGCATAGGTCACTAGTTTTCAAAAACTAGTTTTCAAAAGGGAGTTTTCAATTGCATAGACAAGTTTTCCAGAGACAACAAAAAGCAAATTTAAAAATTCAACCGGATAAATGCAATTTTTTTCAGAAAGAAGTTTCTCTCTGAAATCTCTGACATCTCATTACAAAAGATGGAGTAGAACCAAATCCTCATAAAGTAGATTGCATTCAAAACTTTCCCCCACCAAGAACACAGAAAGAAATAAAATCTTTCTTGGTACTTTTACAGACGTTACAGGCGTTTCGAATTTTCAAAACAAATTTTCCCAAAATTTCCCAGCCTTTAACAAAATTACTTCAAAATGACGCTCTATTTATTTTCGACAAAGAATGTCAAAAAGCTTTTGACCAACTAAAAAACAAACATTAATATCATCCCCAATAATAATATAGCCAAATTTTAACGAATCATTTTTACTGACAACAGACGGACCTATCGGCAAAGACTTACCAATAGCATTCGCATCACGAACATTGTGTAACGCAGATACTAAATACAGTACAATAGAACGTGAACTGTTAGCTATAGTACGGTCAGTAAAACACTTCAGCCCATATATTTTTGGCAGAAAGTTTAAATTGATAACCGATCATCGACCGTCAACTGGGCTATTATCTATAAAAGACCTAGGAAGTTGCTTAGCTCGCTGAGGCTTAAAGTTACGCTTAGAGTAAGACTATGATAATGTACTAGCCCGGAAAAATCAACAAAAACTCTGACGCACTGTCAAGAATCAAATTTAATCATTATCAAGAAATAATAATTCTATTATTATCAGTGCGTCCAGTAATAAGGAAGATTCACTTACCAGTTGTATATCTGGACATATATACGGAAAAGAACCACTTAGAAGTTGTACAAGTTATTTTACATTCATTGAGGATCTTCAGAGTGATATACGATTTCTTTTATTGATCATTTATACTTGAATTGAAAATATTAATACTTCATCATTTTCAGTGACATTTTGCGATATATATATATATATATATATATATATATATATATATATATATATATATATATATATATATATATATATATATATATGTGTGTGTGTGTGTGTGTGTAAATGTATAATGCCCAAGGGCGTTATAGATATTCATAACGCCCTAGGGCGTTATGTCATGACAAATCAATAATTAAAATATAATAATAAATTAAAAATCCATTTGTCTGTCCTAACCGCAAAAATGAAGATTGCTCAAAAATTTTAATAAAATGGATATAAAGTGTCAAAAAAGGAATTCTGAAAAAAAATGCTTAATTTATTTTATTTTGACCTATATTTTTTTTTTACAAAAAATGATTTTTAAAAATAAACAAATTCAAATAACTTGGATACTTGTTGTGAATTTCTCATATAAAAAAACGAAAACAACTTCCCGTTAAAGTGTTCTACGTTTAACAAGAATAGTTAGAAGAATAGTTAGAATCGAATAGTTTAACAAGAATAAAACAAAATTGCAATACGATGTTTCTATTTAAAAAATAGTTACTTGGTTCAAGATCTCTCTAAGGGCACTAAACCTCAATTTTTTATGTACTTTTACTAAAAATTAATAAAACATTGAAATTACAATACTATTTAAAATATTATTTTCTGTTTATTTGCAATATGACTTTGCAGTAATTGCAATAATTTTGCGAATATAATTGCAATAATTTTGCGATAATTTATTATGCGTAGATTAAAAGGAAATTTAATAATAAATACTCGGACATTAAAGACTGTTTTTGCAATCCAAGTACTATGAGAAAAGAAACACTAAAAGTACAAAAAAAATAGTTAAAAATTTTATAAATGTCAATTGATTGTTTTAATAATTTGTTTAATATCAGTTAATTAATAAGTATTTTTCCGATTAATCGGAATCATATTCCAAAGCAATTGAAAAAGGTTCGGCGCTATTGGCAGAAATATCGTTATTCATTATTTTTGCATGCTTTAACTACCGGACTATTACGTAAGTTCATTCATCTGGGTTCATATTATAGCCATACAAATATGTAATTTATGTGTAATAGCAATACATATGGCTACGAAAAACGATAAACGTGATTTCTCGCGGAAGTGAAGATTTCATTAAGCGCTGCCGACTTTATTTAGAAAGGTTATTAGAAACCAATGATATAAACAAAATACAGATTAAAAAACATCAACTGATAAAAGAAACACGATATGAACTGGAAATCACAACTGAAGAAGTGGAAGAAACAATTAAAATTGCCAAAGCAGGAAACGCACCAGGAATCGAAGCACTCAAGATTACTACGTAATATAATTAGTAATTATTTTTAAGTAAGCTTGCTTGTAATTGTCTCATTAGCTAGAATTGCCATTTCTTATAAAGGGTGCATAAGAAAACATTTAATAAGCATGCGTCACAAAATGTCTGTAAATTTAAATAAGCTGTGTGTCATATCCTGGATAAATAAAACGAATAACAATTTTAAGATTTTAAATCTGAAAAGGGAAACTTTAGACAAATATCTCGAAACGGTTTTTTATTTTTCTTGATCGGATGAGTATTATCATAATTACAGTTTCGTTGTAATTACACGGTAAATCCCTATATAAAACATTTAAAAAACGGTAGTAGCTAATGAACTGGTGCGCTAAGTATTATAACAATCATGTCACCACCGGATTACCTATGGTAATCGAAATGCTTCAATTTTATCTAAGATTTCTCGAAAGCGTATAAGATAGACAAAAATGTTTGCAAATTCCTATCTTATTTTTATTTAGATTAACTAATGTACATCTTATCAAGCTGGAAAAGGTAGTTTAATATCGACTAGGCCCTCCTCTGTTATTATGAACTTTCCGGCATCTGTTTGGCATATTTAAGACTAGGTTATTGATGTAACTTTCCTCCTCGATGGCTTGAGACAAATATTCTGTAGCGTTTTAGGTGAATTGGGTCCTGGGCCTTGTTTCATTTAGCTTCTCATTCAATTAGTTTTGAAGACTGAGACTTGTGGATTAAATTTAAAAGAATCATTTGGAATAGTGTTTATTGTGGTATCATTTTCAAATATATTTGTCAATATCGAACGTGAGTTACGAAATCATAGTGGTGAAAGAGTGATCGAAGAATTGGACAGCGATTCAATGTGGGGAGCTTCGAGCATAAAAAGATAGAGGAATAATGTCCTATTCAAATGCATGTGAATCCTTCGTCCAAGCATCTAGAAAAGGATATTAGAGTGGGAAAAAGACGAAACATCCATTAGTAAACAAGGCTTAACTCGATTTCGCCGAAATGAACGCTGAGATCCCCTTTCTATTTGCGAGCCTCGCACTTATTCGCCATTATTATCAAGGGATATTAAACCACTAAAAAACAAATAACTACAGTTGGACGCCACACAAATATAACGACAGAGCCATGTCTATTCGGAACAGGCAATTTGGAACAGGCAATGAAACAAAGAATTATCTGACTTTTCCAGTTGAAATTTAGCACAAATTAATATAATATAATATAATAGTGTTTGTTATTAAACATAAGATTTGAATGACCAATGTGGATAGCACAAAATCAACTTCTTTTCTTAAAGTGTACTTTGTGAAAATTTTCTAAACTGGCAACACGACACAAGATTAAATTGACTGACCAATAACATTGAAGGTACGCCGTCACATGATGTAAATAAACATTTCAGTAGATGCTTGTGCCTCTAAATTTTCAACATTACTTGTCTATTCTATTAATGGTCGAAGATATAGAGAGACTGGAGCCATGTTCTTAGACCGCTCAACTATGCGACAATATTTTGTAACAGCACGAAGTTTGCAGATACACCTTTGAGAAGTAAGTGGTTTACAAATTAGTGGGAAAACCATTAGACAGCGACTTATAGCATGTAATTTGAGACCAAGAGTTGCTGCACGAGGTCCAACTTTAAATAGAAATCACCGGAGGGCTCAGCTAAATTTTGCGACAGAGCATGTTAACTGGACTATGGCTCAATGGAAATGTGTCATATTTACGGATGAGTCATGATTCCATCTTTATAATAATGATAGTATATATAAACCGTAGAGATCAAATTCTCCAGTAGAACATTATTTGAGGTATCTGTGATGGTGTGGGCAGAAATTTCTTTGATGGGTCGCACTGTACTTGTCTTCATTAATGGAAGCTTTACAGCTGTACGGTATATACAAGACATTTTAGACAACCATGTAGTTCCATATGCGCCATCTATCGGGCAAGGCTTTATGTTAATGCAGGATAACGCCAGACCTCATGTTGGTCCAGTTATGCAAAATTATGTGGCAGATGTCGGAATCGACACCATGGCATGGGCAGCTAGTAGCCCCGACTTAAATAATAATACTAATATATTTATTATATAATTGACATTACTACATTCTTATTGACATTCCTTCTTTGCATCTTGTTCATTTTCATTTAAATTTTTGTTTCGGTATTATTATTAATAAAATATGTTGAGTCAGGTGTGTTACATTTAATATTCAGTTCATATGATGTAAAATCATGTTGTTAGGTTTAAAAACCAAATACCTAATTGCATTTTAGATTTATTTACTTTACTTTTACTGCAACATTGTTATCTTTAAACTTGCGTGTTTTTTAAACAAAAAGAGTATCAAAATCACAATTTGGTAGTATATTGGGTATTATTTATATTTTGTCTCGACTTACCCCATAAAATTAGCATTAACCTATGCGCTTAAATCCGGGTTGTCTACATTTACCCCAACCACCGAGGTAAGCGTAGACAAAACACGAAGTTTAAAAAAAAATTACATATACTTTCAGTAAGTAAGACTAAATTAAACATGTATATACGCAAAACTGCCATAATGGTTAAGTATCTAGCCTTCGAGAATACAATACCTAGAACGTTTATGTAACGAAGTAGCAGTGTGATAAGTTTCAACCCCGGGGTAAGTGTAGTTATTCGTGTAACATAAGTGTAACATAAGTTGTTCGTATTTTTGTAAAATGTTGCTTTTCTTGTTCAGTGTTTTAAATTACTTTATATGAGATACAAGTAGGTACAAGATATTAGAATTTAAAAAAAATGTGTCAAATTTTGGTTTTAGTGAACTTAGTGTTGAATATTTCAGCCAATGTGACTTAGTATACTTTATTTTTCAAAGGTGCAGGCCTTGGTACTTTTTTGCTTAGCAACAATGCAACAAGATTAAAAAGCAGGTGCAAATTTATAAGAATATCGTACATTATAACATTAAATAAACAATTTTTTGAAAACTGAACTAAAACAGTGAATTGTGGAACTACCTAATAAACTAAAATTAACAAACTTGTGCTAGACACTTGTTGGTTACATAAACTTACTTTATCATCATCACCTACAGCATTGCTATGAGAAAGATCGTGGTATGGTATAGAACCTTTTTAGAACCCACTTTAATAAGGTTTGTAGATGTTTGTATTTCTTCTCCCTGATTGGTTTCAAGACGTTTCTTATAGCTGGTATTTCGTCGGGAAATAGCATAATTGATCTGCGGATATTTCGATTCAAATCAAGAGTATTAATTTCATCCTGGTCGAAGGAACTCTTACAAAAAACCTTACTATGGTTGATCAGACCGAACCTTCAGTAGAAACATGTTATGTTTTAAAATTGTGTGGTTCTGGTACTAATGAAGATAAAAAACCGAATCAAAAAAGATATGTTGAGAAAAGATAAGGCTATGATTTGATGATAACATGCTGTTGTAACATTACAAAATTTAATGGAAAAACACGACGCAATTGTTATTATTATTCTTAATACAAATATTATTATTATTACGTCAGTAATTTCGTATACATTGTTGTATTTTATAAAAACCCAAAACTTTTATTTTTGTTTGTGTTTGTTTATTCTTCTCTGTTCCCGCAATCAACGATAATATTATAATATAAAGCATACGGAGAATTTACATGTTCCGCAAAATACCTATTCCTATCAATATTAGGTAAATTTTATTTATGTAAATTTCTTAAAGCATAGATTTCCCGTAATGGGTATTATCTTACATTTTTGGAGAAATGTTTTGCATAGGTATCATATGTAGTAGTTATATACCTAAGTAGCTGTTTTAAGAAATACTGCATTTCCAGTAAGTTTGAGTTATAAGTATGTGGGAATTCCACATAGGTCGATTTATTTTATTTGCATATGAACGTAGGCCGTAGGCTTGTATCGTTAAGCTCTGAATATGCTCATTATGTATATATAGTGTATAGGTAATGTCCAGATTCTATTCTATTCTAGAAGTATTTATAGCATGAGCACGTTCCACGACTAATTAATAAACAATACTATTAGGCCAGCACAATATTAATGATATAATTAAGAAAAATATTCCATTATGTATTTGGTTTTATTATAAAATTAAAAAAATATACACGTGTCATATATATTAGATTTAAAATTACCATACAATTCCATTCTTTATAACAATTTTTTTAGGTGACAGGTGTATCTGCGGTTAAAAAATGGATATGGTGGCATATAATTAAGAGCGATTATTAGGATATTTTCGTCTTTAAAAAACTGACTCTACTGACCAACAGACAAGGAATATACATGATGTAAATAGATAGTTAATAGATTCAAAACTACTAAATATGTGTTTCACAATATATATTTTATCGTTGTAATATCATCAGTATTCATTTATAAACGATTTAGACATCCCGTTACGTATTAACCTGATGCTCAAAATAAAACTGATTATCAACATTAGTATCAACAACATTATCAGTAATAACATGAGTGAGATTAAAGTCATATTATTGATGTGAAAACTTCTTTAGGCGCGCTCTGCACTTTTATTTTTGTGGGTTTTGAATGTGACTGGGCCGTCACGCGTCATGCGTCACGCTCGGCTATGTAACGCTTCTTCGGGTAAAGTCGCCTCGAGTGAAAACTTCTTTAGGCGCGCTTTGCACTTTTATTTTTGTGGGTGTTGAATGAGACTGAACGTTCAGTCGATTATCGACTAGCAACGAGCTAGGTTCCCTCTACTCCTTAATCGAAGCTCCTGCTAAGAGATAGAAACAGCGCGTTTTTAAAGCATTTCAAAGATCCTTATTGTGGTAGAAACAGTGTATACAACCTCCTTCGACAGTACGGCATCGAGTACACGCCCAAAACCCCGGCAAAACCGTAAAAAAAGCAAAATTACAAAATTTTTACATGTCAGTTCCTGACACGGGACCTACAAAAATGGACACAGTCCTTGAAAACAGCACCAAAATTGAAGATGTCTGCAAACTTGTAAAGAAGAGACGTATCACTGAGCAAGGTACGTCCTTCACACACCCTTCAACAACCAAGAAACCAAACATCACAGCTACAAAATCCGCTGCGGAAATAAAAACGCAAAACAAGTTCCAAAGCCTGAACACGGCAGGCAAAACCAACGATTACCAAATACCTGAGACCCCCCACCGGCCAAACTAGCAAAAATACGGAGCCCGAGGAAGGAGAAATCGAGCCAAATGAAGTCAAACCGCTCCCAATCTTTGTTCATGGGACCTTCGACAACCAGAATCGGATGACCGAATACTTAAAAATCAACCTGAAATGCAAATCCACTGAAAACAAGCAATCAATACGACTATTTTATATACTGAAACGTTAGAAGACTGGCACATATCCATGGATACTTTTAAACAAGGCAATGTAGCATATCCAGGACTCCATCAAGACGGTATAAGTACTGAAGATATTAAAACCGAATTGGAACAAGGTTACCAGTTGAAGATAACAGCAATATGCAAGATGGGCGGTATAAAATACAACAGTTATATGGTAGTAACCTACAATACTGTAACACTGAAATATCTACAAGAAACAGTGAAGATCATCTAGTACAATGCCGTCCGATGGGAGCGCCATATAAATAACAAAATCATTTTCTAGGACAGGACGGTTACAGTATATATTTTTTAATTCGAAAATTCATGTGGTCATAAGCACACACCCCATTTTTTTGTTCTGGAGAGTTTCAATCAGATTCTTCTAGAGTTGGTGAGTGGCCTTACTTAGAAACTCCCATTTTCAGTTACGAAAAATTACCCGGTCCTTTATAGAATTATAAAATAAATCGTCTACCCCTCAACAGGTGTTTTTAACATAGGTATTTGGTTATATCTGCCATCTAAACCGAATTTATTTCCAGCTCTGTGCACTAATTATATAAATGGCATATAATGATACATGTAAACCTCAAATTATTATCAATATGAATTTGGTTTTTAATCACTTAATGATATTAACCAGACCCAAAAAGTACAATATTTATGTTCACTTTGTAAAACACTTTATCCTATGCTTATCAGGAGCCAAAAGCCCGTGACGTCATTAGTGTCGATTGTGTACGCCGCTGAACTATTTTCTCTTCGACTATAAAAAGAACCATTACTCTAACTGTAACTGTAACTGTGACTGTGACTGTGACTGTGACTGCGACTGCGACTGTGACTGTGACTGTGACTGTGACTGTGACTGTGACTGTGACTGTGACTGTGACTGTGACTGTGACTGTAACTGTGACTGTGACTGTGACTGTGACTGTGACTGTGACTGTGACTGTGACTGTGACCGTGACCGTGACCGTGACCGTGACTGTGACTGTGACTGTGACCGTGACCGTGACCGTGACCGTGACCGTGACTGTGACTGTGACTGTGACTGTGACTGTGACTGTGACTGTGACTGTGACTGTGACTGTGACTGTGACTGTGACTGTGACTGTGACTGTGACTGTGACTGTGACTGTGACTGTGACTGTGACTGTGACTGTGACTGTGACTGTGACTGTGACTGTCACTGTCACTGTCACTGTCACTGTCACTGTAACCGCAATCGTAACCCTAAGAATTTTAATCCTAGAATCGGACGCCTATGGCTAAAATCAAATGTTAAGACTCATTATATATGTCTACAAAGTATACATTCGCTATCAAGATTTCAAAATACGATGTATTCGGATATTAGATCTAGATGTAAGCGAGATATGAGGGTGGCTTCATGAAAAGTGGGACATACTGTATTTATAAAAATCTAATTTTACGTGTGTTGCAGATGTGAAATAAAATGTCATGATAAAAAATGTTTAAATGGCATCACTTCCCTCCACGACTGGGGGTAATTTTATAATTTTCGAAGCAGTGTAAACATCTTACGCTCCACAGGGCACTGTGAGACATGTGCGTATTAAGAAATCCAAATAAGCATCCGTCTCCGAAATAATTCCCACAGAATACCACGTATTTTAAGCAATGACTAGTTAGAATGATCGACACCTGACCTTGATCGCACAATTAATTAGATCAGATCATGAAAAAAGAACTGTTACGTCACTTTCGCAAGTGATTATAAAGTATTTTGATGTGTCCAAAAAGCTAATGAAATAGTTCCGAAACTAATTATTATTTTTACAGCAGATAATAGAACAAGTTGTAGCATTTTACTAGTATTAGTTTTTATATTGAGCTTTTTGCAGTGTTTTTTATATAACTACTTGGTTTAAATTTGCAATATTTTAGGTATAGTTTAGGAGCAGGCTCGCAGCATATTGATTTATACTTGCGATAAATTATAAAATTTGAAACATTATATAATAAGCCAGTCGAATTAGACATAATAAAAGAAAATGCGTGCAGTGCGGTTTTTTTGTGGAACTTGTTTAAGATGGCATATTAAACAAGCAGAGAACACTACACTGCTGCATTTTTACAAGAGACCCTTTTTACACAATTTTGTGTTCCCTGTTCACGTGTATTGCTCTCTGCCCTACTATGAACCATAAGGCCGTAAAAAATTTTATCGAGAAAGGATATTGGAGAACACCTTACATAAATGGTTATCACACAATAAGTATTGATCCGATTTAAATACAAAAACATGTCTTTTCTCAATTAATTGATATTTTTTGGATGAGCAAAACAATTTACCAACTATTTGATTGCACCATTGAGAAGTTTTTTCACATCAACTAACTTAAATATTGTATTTTCTCTAGCAACTTTACCTTTTATTTGCGCCCAAATAAGCTCAATTGGGTTCAGTTCGCAGTGATATGGCGGCAATCGAATTACCTCCATTCCTCTTGCTTTGGCCATTTCATCCACTACATACTTCTTAAAAGCAGGAAAATGTTGCCTTGCCACTGTCAACAATTCAGCTTTAAGTAGTGAATCATCGTGTTCAATGTTTCTTTCTTCCAGTCAATCTTTAATTTGCCCTTTCCGCTATGCAGTTGTGGGCAGCTGTTCTGTTCTATGAGAATGATAAGATTATTGTTTTTTATTTATTTCCTATATTAGGATAATCTTGTGTGAATTATATGTAGGCAACATAACTCACTAGCCTAATAAATAACTATAATAGAGGTTATATTTTTCTATTTTGTACTATTTTCAAGTTGTAGTGCATTTGTACTTAATTGTACTTTATGTTACTGTCACCATTATTTTAGTTTTTATAGGGAAACTATTGTTGCTGTTTCCTTATTTATACCTGTACGGCTATACTAGCTCCGCAAGAGATGGGTATGCCACAACAATTGTTTTCCTGAAATATTTTATCTTATTTTTCATGTTTTAGCACGCTAGCTTTATAGCGGATATAGATACAGTGAACATTATCCTACGACCACAACAAATGTTGCGACTGTATTTTCTCTGGTTTATCAGAAATAAATTTTAACGCTTAGGTGTACGCCAATATTCGCCATTCCCTTTTTACACAGAAAATAATATAGTTTACGAACGTAATGAAGTGTATCTGAAAGCAATAATTATCAATTAGAAAAAGGACAACATTGTTTTAATCAACATATCACTAGTAAATACATCCTAAAATTATTAAATGGGGTCAAGTGCAGCTCTTTATCCGCCTACTTTGACATTGCTTTATTTTTTATTGCACCATTAAAATACTCGCAAAGAACGGAACAGAAAGGATATGACCGGGACAGATCATTGAGACTATTTCTTGAAAACAATTGATATGTATTTTTTATCGTTATTTAAAAAACTATCGACATTTTTCTCGAAATAAATTGAAACAGAAATTTTCACAGTTAGATAATATGAGTCATGGCTTTTTGCCTTTATTTTGCAATGGATTAATTTAAGAAGGTATACCCCTTTTTGCCGAAGTAGGGTACCCTTTAGAATTACATTTATAATTGCGAATTTACGTAACATTTTAAATAGGATATAATTTTTTACCCTTTTAAACATTAAATAAGGTAAACGTGAAATGATATGCGTTTCCTTTTAATCGTTTGTTAATAAGACAATTTGTAATCGGTAGGTAATAACAGTACAGTTTTTCAAATAAAATAATGTTACCCTTCTAATTTGTTTATAAATTGCAGTAAAAAGATATTGTATAAAGAAGCATATCACAATATGTATACATTTTGTCACATTTACCAAGGTCTAGTACCTAATCCAGGTAATTTCTTTCACGCACTTCTTGTTGAACTGCCTTGTTAAGAAATGGACACAAAAGCCTTCTTCGAAATATTTATTAATCATAAAATTAATAATTGCGATAATATCTCTGCCACTCATTCTAACCACAATTAATTGCACAAAAAATTGATAATGTAATATTAGTTTCTGAATTTTTGGCTAAGGAATTTTGGATAAGGTAAGGGGTTGTTAACTTGACCCCGACAAGAGCCTTTAGAATTCTTCAATGAAGCGAACAAGTTAAAAAAACAATTGCTTACAATTTGACTTTTCCTGAACTCAAAAATATGGGTTGGTTACAAGCATACTCTAATGTAGTGTTACGGAATTGTCAGAAGCTATTGTGCATGACATATTGAAAATGCCTAGATCTAGGGAAAAACTGAACAATCTGGCAACACCGCACCCGACGATGTGGCAACATCGCATCTGGGGTGCCAGATACAACCCCCAAAGGGCGAAGTCTCAACCCTCTAGGACTTCAAATAACCGAGATACACCCCTGGCACCATTTAGAATAGTTGCGGTATAATATGAACATCTGGACTACCCCCTGTAGAACTTTTCGAGATGCCTTGTAGGCAATCTAGAATGGGAAGAATAATCGAGAAAGAGAGAATCGAGATGGAATATTCGAGGAGCTTCTAGAACTTTCTAGGACATTGAATATAGTATATAGTATCGATTTCGGTAGTGCCTGCAATTTAATGACTTTGGAAAGGGCGTTAGATTTGAAACTGAATATTGATAAACAAAAGAATATTATCGTTCAAGGTTCCGGTGAAGCCGTTGTACGAACTTTGTATGAGCTACAGTAAATAACAGTTGACAACAGTAAATAACAGTTGTAAATAACAGTAAATAACAGTTGACAATATTACACGCGAGGTTCCCGTTTATGTTGTCAACAATAAAATAATGCCAAACTTACGATTTGTTGATAGGACGTCTATTCACTGTCCATTCTTCTTGTTAAAAATAAAACTGAATTGAATGCCAAAACATAAAAAGACCATCCACTTCCGCGAATAGAAGATCAACTGGAACGCTTATCAGGTAACAACTGTTTTACAACTTTGGATTTGGCTGCTGGCTACCAGCAATTGTGTGTAGAAAAACAAAGCAGGCATTATACTGCATTCATAACTCTGGATGGACACGATATCAAGATAATCGTATACCATTTGGTTTGACTTACGCCCCCGCCGTATTCCAACGTGCGGTAAACGAAATCCTTGGACCTTTGAGATTTTTCATATCCTCGATGACATTTTGAGAGTTACCAATGGAGTAGACGAAGGATTTGAAAGACTGGAAGCAGTATTTAAGGTTTCTTCAGATGCAGGATTGATGTTACGAAAAGAAAAATGTTCATTTTTACAGTCGAAAGTTGAGTATATAGGTTCTGTGATAAGCCAAGGGTAAATCAGAGCTTCTCCTCAAAAGGTGGAAGCTGTACAAATTAGGTTTCTTGTGTTAATATCCTATTTCCGGAAGTACATAAGAAATTTTGCCAGAATAGCAAAACCTTTGACACTCTTAACCAAATCTTTCACTCCCTGAACTCATCAGTCAAAAATATTGGTTTGGAAAAATGAAACCATTTGTAACAAAATATGTAAATGCTTTCATCCGTTGTCAATGTACAAAAACAGAAACTGGAAGACGGAGAGGTTATTTACATCCTATCAAAAAATTCTAAAACCCATTTCACATATTATATCTGGATCATCTTGGACCATTTTGTAAAAGTATCAATGGAAACACTTATTTATTAGCGTTGTGGATACTTTTACTAAATCACATGGTTAGAAGTTGCCAAAGACACTAGTTCAAAACCAGTAATTAATTGCCTGGAATTACTAATAAAATTTTGCGGACACCCTGTACGAATAATAACGGACAGAGGTCGAGGTTTTACAAGGAAAGATATGGGAGCATTTTGTAAATCTGAAAATATTAAACATGTGTTAAATGCACTAGCAAGTCCTAGAAGTAACGGACAGGTAGAACGTTTTAATCGTACTATTCTTAACTCACTAACAGCGGCTATGCTTTAATGTCTCTAAGCTGAGCAACCATTTTCGTTTTTGCTAATAAAATAAAGCCTCTGAGTTAATGCCCAACGGTATTAACCATGCTATAATAGGCCTCTGAACTGTGCATTAACCGAATAGAATTCAATTATTAGCCCTTTCAACACAACAACATATTCTTCAAAAATCGTTATCCAGGTACTGTTCTTATATGTATTTTTCGTATAATTGTACAAATCATGTTTGTTAAGTCTATAATAAAAGTGTTATTTTAAAAATGTGGCTCTAATAATACGTATATGATTACCCTTGTTTATGTTTCCAACACGCTCGGCACAGACGGTGTCAACTTCATGGTTTACAATAGGTATATACAAATTCATGTGAGTATTAAGTAAACCACCTCGTTTTGTAATACAGAAATTCCTGTGAATACTATGTAATATCTAAAAATGAAAAACCATCAGTCTTTGTGTTAACGTCTCATGCATAATCCTTTATGTTCCTCGTTACAAAATAGTTTAACGCCCTTTTAAATTAACTCCTGGCATTTGTGGTGAAACAAGACCAGTGTCTATTATCACCGATTATAAGCTAAGAAGGGAAGAACTGAGAATTTGCTTTAAAATATGTGCGATCCGAGCTTGGAAAATTGTGACTACAAGTAGTTAATGATTGTAATTGGAGAATTCATTTACAACAAAAAAAAAATTGAAATCTTTTAAACTAACAATACTATTCTATATGTAAAATGAGCTTTTTCGTATTTTGTAGAATATATCCGAGACTCATCGAAATATCTTGAACTTTTATGGGCCATTTTATTACCCATCAACATAGGAAACTTTTTTCCTATTTAGCTAACTTTGTCTATATTATAGGTATAACTTTTTATTTTATTGAAATCTGAGAGGGAATTGTTAATTTAATTTGTTATTATTGAACATAGCTTTGAGACAGAAAAAAATTGGGTATAGTAAAAAAATTCGCGTGCTAATATTTTATGCTTCATAATCAATTATCAGCGGCCGTTTCTTTTTTCGATTCTATTATTATATCCCCTTCATTCTAAAATTTGCGTTTCATGTTACGTTACGTTAAATAAGTTTGAGCGTTGAATTATTGAAAGTCATCGTTGCTTCTATTATTTATAATATATTTGTGTATATACTTAAATCATGCAATCGGCGCTTAGGATATCTCGTGGTGCAATATTGAGCAAGATTCTTCAAATAACTTATAAACACTTTTTTATCATAATTAAGCCAGAAAAGTATTTATAAGTATAGTCGCTGCGGTTGAATATGGGTAATTTTGTGTATATATATATATATATATATATATATATATATATATATATATATATATATATATATATATATATATATATATATATATATATATATATATATATATATATATATATATATATATATATATATATATATATATATATATATATATATATATATACAGCTCTTAAGGTGTATAAGTTATTTGAATAATCTTGCAACATATGTTTTCAATGAATTAAAGTTCCGTCAAACCTAATGTCACATAAAATGTCACTGAAAAGGATGAAGTATTAATGTTTTACATTCTAGTATAAATGATCAATAAAACAAATCGCACATCACTCTTAAGATCCTCAATGAAGGTTAAAGAACTTGTATAACTTGTAAGTGACTCGTTTCCGTATAAACGTCCAGATATACAACTGGTAAGCGTGTCTTCCTTTGATTATTCATCTATGTATTTGATTATATCTCTATGTCATGGATTGCTACAAACGCATGATTTCTGTTGACATAATAAATATGAATAGCAAAGAACTTCAAAGCTAATAAATATTTTCCAGTGTAAAAATTGGATTTTATTTTGAATTTTCGAAATAATAATTAATACTTAAGATACAACAAATGATTTGATTAAGCAATCAATTTCTGTTTCACTCCCTCTTTATATGCCTCAGAATTTTATTGTAGAAGTGATTTAATATTTTCTAGCATATAGCTAGAAAAAGTATAGTTTGTAACACAGAAATATGAGACAAAAACCCCAGCAAAATACCCTCATTATATCGATAAGGGATCGATATAATGTAATGAGTAATGAGGGTCGTCATATCATACAACAATTGGATGGTGAATGTTATGCCGAATAAGAATGTTTCCCATTCAAATATTACGTGCCACCCCTAAATTTTTAATGAGTTTGATGTTTTATAACTTATTATATTTTTAATCCGATTTCCACAATTCTTGCATCAGCTTGTAATAAATGTCTTGCCTTTACTCTCAGTTAATGTCGAATTAAATCTTAAAGATTAATTTATGTTTTTCCGGGGTAAATCAAATCGATGTTTTTTTAAAGACAATAAAGTGCCCCTGGTAATAATGTCCTATGCTTTTTTTACAGATTTTATGTATTTACCATTAGATTTTAAGTTCGTCTGCGACGTGGGATGAACTTATATACAGATTACCAGCGTCCATGAGAAGGTGTTAAAGAAAGTAGCGGAACAATAAAATTTTAAACCACTAGAAGGTTGCTTGTACAATGTACATACTTTTATGGATCGAAACTGTATCCTATTGCGATCGTGCTGTCTACT
The DNA here is from genome assembly GCA_964058915.1 of Tetropium fuscum. Classification (NCBI taxonomy): domain Eukaryota; kingdom Metazoa; phylum Arthropoda; class Insecta; order Coleoptera; family Cerambycidae; genus Tetropium; species Tetropium fuscum. The sequence goes on along the minus strand of CAXKVY010007015.1, from coordinate 14,021 downwards.
AAATTAATTATGTTATTTTCCTTGCACATTCCGATTTAGTTTCCTTCTTCCACATAAAGGAGGGGCTTTATAATTTCCCACATTTCCTTCCTTTCTAAACCGTTATCAGTTATTACATCGAAAGGGTGGCTTAATAATATTTAATAAGTGTAGATCGCAGTCTAATAAATATCGATTTACGTTATTTTTATTATCATCTAATGACAAAAGACATCGAACGATATGATACGATATGTATAATATTATCTTAATATCTGTAAGACAGATATTAAGATAATATTATACACATGAACTCTTCAAACTGCGACACTCACTTGAACTATGTCATAGATGATGACCTTAGTATGTAGACTGATTTATGAGCTCATAAGTTGTATGCTTGCAACTATTAATTTTAGAGGTAAACCACGAAGGCTAAGATGCACTACAAAAGTGTATGTGTATTTCTTTGTGCTAGGTACCTAGTCCACATAAATAGTAATGCTGAACTTTCGTAAATGTGCGTCATACAGAGACTATATGATAGGAAATGGGAAAAATTTGAGATAGTATCTTAAATAGTAAACTTAAATAAGATAGTACATTTTTTTGACACTCTGATATTTGGATAAACATTCGGTTCAGTAGAAATTCCCCGTCAATTTTTGGCAACATAATTCTGACAATAATTATCCCAAAATATTTAAAAAAATATTGTAATTTAAATCATTGAACGTATGTTTTAGGAAAGATAATACTATAATATTTTTTTGGAAATATAATATAGTATGGAATAAGACTGAGGCGAGTGATTAAGGACATTTTAAACAATTTTGATCCACCATTGGAAATAGTATGTGGTCTAGATCTAGATCGTGATAATAACGATAGTAGGAGAAAGTAACCTAAGATGGAATAGTTTTATTCAAAAGCAAAAAATTTTAAATCGATAAATATTTAAAAAAACTTTATTATATATATATATATATATATATATATATATATATATATATATATATATATATATATATATATATATATATATATATATATATATATATATATATATATATATATATATATATATATATATATATATATATATATATATATATATATATATATTACAAATTTTAACAACCCAAAGTGGACATCAATCAACATAATGAATGTCGGATATTACATGTTGATTGATGTCCACTTTGGGTTGTTAAAATTTGTAATATATATATTCTATGTAAGAATTTATTTGCTCCACAAATTTTCATTGATTTTAAAGTATTATTATTGTGGACAAAATGATTGAAAACATGCAGTGAATGCACAACGGAGAGACACCTGATAAGTTTGCAATATACTTACACTGTCTCTACCCTAGTGCCTCTTCTCCCTGGGCGCCAGTTCTATGAACATTTAATTCTTGTAGGTATGGAAGTTCACTGCTGAGCATGAGTTCTCTATGGTCCGTTAGAGAAGGTTCAATTAGGTTCTCAATTTTTAAAGACTATTGTGCTTGACCATTGAAATTATATGGAATGGTAAATGGATATAATAATCTTAGTGTGAAAACTTATCTTATTTAAACGTGGTAGTATTTATAACTATGGAAGATTTGATATGTGAGAGATAAAACATAAGCTGAATACACAGAGAAGTATTTATTATTAAATATGGAAGCATTGTATTATCACAAAGACAATTAATTTAAGCTAACAACCAACGTACGCCAAAAGCTACGTACCTTATGCTATTGACATGGGCCTAAGCCTACAGAATCAATTAATCCTTAAAATTAAAATTGTCTTAGATAGTCATTACCTTACTATACTCTATCCAACGAGAGAATGGACTTGCTTTGCGCATCGGCGGATAAAGAGGAGGGGCTCTGTAACGAGCTACGCAGGACAGTCATTCGATTCGATCGAACCGTTGTTTACAACCGTAAACAACACAACTAAAATAACCGTACTTGCGAGACTACAAATACAAACTGTGAATAGGTAGGCAGTAGTAGGTACTTTATATAATTAGGTACCAGGTAGGTATCGGACCCAGGCACAGGCCCTGGCTACCTGCTGAGCCAATTAAGACGTTGAGGGCGTTGAACTAATGTTCTAAGGGGCGGAGATCTGACCAAAACAGACGAATTTTCGCTCGAGTGCAAGTCCATTCTCTCGTTGGATACAGTATATGTCCTCTAGTTAATCCTTCAACATGAATCACAACACAATTTTTTTTATAAGCACTTAACAAACACTGGCTTTGTTTACTGTGATCTCTGGAATCACGCTTGCTGCCATCTACCCGGAACGCTGCTTTCTTTTTTACACTATGGCCAACTTCTTTAGTATACCTGCGGACATCTATCGGAACTATTCCGAACTGAAAAACTGCTATATTTGATACGTTTGTTATACCTTCTTATTGGATTTTGATCCTTACGGAACTTAATATCTCCAGAATTTCTACTCACTTTCTCGTATTTTTATCTTCTTTTATTTATATAAATCAGCTTGCCACACTCGTAGAATTTTCTTTAATGCTGACTGGACACGATACACTTGAAAGTTGTGGATTTTTACCGATTTCACTTGAATTTGTTTTTAAAAAGTGCTTAAGAATTTCCCAGTGCGATTCTGCACACCATAGCAGTATTTTAAACACCTCAAACTACTGTTAAACATTAAATTTTATGACTTTTAGCTCACATTAAACCAGCTAGCTGTTGATTACCACGCTATCACTGTTAAACTCCTTGCATTACTATGCGTCTCTACCGAACTTCTTTCCGATTAAACATGCATTTCCAAATGCATCTTTGTTGACAACTCTGGCCAATCACATCAATGCTATTTTTATAAATTAATTAGGTTTACCTTTAAATGCCACAATTTATCATACACCCAGTTTAAATTTCAATTCTAATTCTATAGACAATAATCACATTTATCTTTGGTGATGTAATTTCAATATTCACAATACAGCCGTCATGTCTCTCTTTTATCTGCTTCTAGATTACAGCTCTCGAGGCCCCATTTTCACGTGACTCTAACGCAATTTTCTTTCTAAATACACAGTTTATGTGGATGCTATATTACATAAATTTTGTTGAGACTTGTCTATTACGATTATGTGAGTTTTAGATTTTTGCGCCGATAAATAACTTTGATAATATAAATAGACATTGACCAATCAGATTCATCGTTGCCGGTTGACGTTTGTATTGCTCTTGAAACCCATAGAGATGCGTGCGTGAGCAATGTTACTATATAAATATAATAATAATAATAAATATAATAATAATATTGGTAAATATAATCCAAATAAAAAAGAAACTTTCAAATCCCTTCATAATTGCATAGCCATATGATGAACCCATTGCATAGCCATATTTGTTTATTAGTTTTACATCGTACCGTTGATTGACCGATCGTACATAGGTAGGTATATGAGTGTATACAACCAGTGATTCTTGATTGTTTCTCAAACGTGATACAGTGTATTAATAGGTTGCAGGGTAAACAGGTAGCAATTTGCATTTAGTGAAATACCGTGGGAAAATACAAAACATTGTTTAAACTAACATTGCTATATCACTTATTATAGGTGTCACGAAGGCAGCTTAGAGTAAAAATACTAAAAGTTTTGGCGTATATTATACTATTTCCCACGGAATATTTTTCAATATTCGGCAACCATCAAAGCATAGTTGTACGTTTATTAGCATACATTCAACACATTATGCACTACCATGAATTATTATCTAGATTATTTTTGACGTGTTTGAATACCAATAGAAACTTAACTTTCAATTTAAGCCATTTATGTACAGTGGCGAGAAGTTGAAAATAAAACGACTCATAAATATTTTTTTGTTATTTGTTATTGTTGTTTTGTTATTTTAGCATCACGTAATTGTGGCTTTTGACAGTACAGAGACTTATGAATGTCTTGTCAATATGACAACATTTTGATATCTAAATTATAGTTTGGGATGCCCCAATTATGCCCCAAAGAATTATGCCCCAAATGCATTGATATAATATATATTGTTATTCCAATGGTAGCTGAGTAACTATCGTATATCGTGTAACTATAACTGAGTAACTATGACTATAATCTGAGTAACTATAACTATCGTGTTCGTGGATCGTGAATACAATGGAGAAGCTATGTGAGTGCTATCTGAGGGATGTAACATTGACTAACAACCCCGTGCACCCCAACCAACATGCATACACGCCAGGAAAATCCACCGATACTGCCCTCCATGTGGTAGCAAGTCAGATTGAGAAATCCCTAGATTATAAGGAATCCACCCTGGGTGTCTTCATAGATATAGAAGGTGCGTTTGACAAGACTACCTTTCCTAAAATCACAGCGGCCCTATCACATAGGAACGTTCCTCATACTGTGAGCAGCTGGATATCCAACATGCTCTCTAAAAGAGCAGTACAAATCAGTGCAGGAGACACTGTCATAAGAGGACTGGTTGTGAAAGGCTGTCCGCAGGGAGGTGTTTTATCACCACTGCTATGGAATCTGGTTCTTGACAGCCTCTTAAGCCACCTCAACGTGGAAGGATTCTACACACTTGTATACGCAGATGACTTAACGATACTGCTTAATGGAAAATTCGAAGGAGCTCTCTGTCAGAGAATGCAGATGGCCCTAAGAATAAACGAAAATTGGCGTGAGGAGTATGCCCTATCCGTCAACCCCAGGAACACGGAAATGATACTCTTTACAAGGAAAAGAAAACTGGAGCCAATGAGAGCACCTGTTCTCCTAAACACAGCACTAAATTTTGCACCATGTGAAATACTTGGGGGTAACTTTCGATGCTAAATTAAACTGGAATCTTCACCTCGAAAGAAGAATAAATAAGGCCTACATATCATACGAGCAGTGTCGCAGATCCGTAGGGAAAACCTGGGGAATGAAACCCAGGGTGGTCCTGTGGATTTACACTGCTATCATAAGACCAATGTTGGCCTATGGAGCTGTTGTCTGGTGGCCCAAGAGTCAACAAATAACAGCAAAACTCAAGCTAGGCCAGGTACAAAGAGTTGCCTGTCTGAGCATAACCGGAGCCATGCGAACAACACCAACGAGAGCAATGGAGATAATGCTGTGTCTTCCACCGCTAGACCTACATCTAGAAGAAGTGGCTCTGACTACCATGACTCGCCTTAAATCCGTTGGCATACTACCAAATGCAAGCTGTGGCCAAACCAGAAGCCGCCTGTGGACTGAGGCTGTCAGAAAGATACCCCTTTTGCAGGCATGTGCAGATGGTATTCCGCCTCGGCTTGTCTTTGATAAACCTTACACCATACATACTACTGGTGAAGACGAGGCCGGCGTTGAAGGTGTAAACTATGTCTTCACGGACGGATCAAAGAAAAAGGATGGAGCAGGCTGTGGTATATATTCCAGGAATCTGCGACTCCGATGCAGCTGGACTATGGATAAAAATGCCAGTGTAGTACAAACAGAACTCGCTGGTATAACCATAGCCGCACAAGAGATTGCTCGCAGAGAAATAACGGGCAAGACAATAAGAATCTGCACAGATAGTAGACAATCACTACTGGCCCTGAAAATTATAAAATAACTAAAGGATCAACATGGGAATGTCACCAAGCACTTATGAGAGCATATCAGATGAATAACATCTGCCTGTGCTGGGTCAAAGGACATTCACAATGCAACGGCAATATGCTGACAAACTGGCCAAGAAGGCAGCCAACCTGAGTATCCTTGGGCCTGGTCCTTCAAGTACGCTACCAGTTGCAGCGAAACTCCAATTAATAAAGGAAAACACCCACATAAAATTTAAGACGTTATGGGATGAAACAAGTAGCTGTCAGCTGGCCAGAAATGATATCCCAGCGAAGAGATGGCGAGGAACTATCTGGCAATGTCCAGGGGTAAACTGCGATTTGTTACAGGAATCCTAACCGGACACTGCCGGGTAAGGAAACACCTCTATAACATGAGACAAAGTGACACACCCACCTGCAGAGGATGTGAACAAGAAGATGAAACGATTGAGCATGTACTTTGCGATGTCCCGCCGTGTCATCGACCAGAGAATCCATATTGGGGGAACGTTGGCCTTCTATGGCCAATTTGAGGGAAATGCCCCTGGGCAACATCATCACCTTTTGTACAACATTAGGCTGGTCGATGGCCTAGGGAGACATTTCCCTCACGGAGGAAGCACAAGGGGCCCAATGGGGCCTAAGTGCAGCGGATCTCTGATCCGCACTCCGGACATATTCCAGATTCCAGAACTATCGTGTTCTGCCACGAAATTCGGTGACAGGTCAAGGATATATTCACATTCTGGATGAATATGTCATGCCACTTGCATCGGAGATGATTTTTTATTCATGCATGACAATGCTCGGGCCCATACAGCTGCTGTTGTGACACAATATTTAAATGAAGTCCGCATAGAACGTTTACCGTGGCTGGCCAGAAGCCCCGACATAAACCCTAGAGAGCACGTATGGGGTGAATTGGGAAAACGTATTCACAATAGGCACGTTTCGGCAAACTTGCACCAGTTGGGAGATGCTTTAGTTGGGAGGGGGGGGGGGGTAATACCCGTTACTGACTATTTTTCTTAATTTTGTTGTTTGTTCTTTTTTACTTTATTATTGTTAAATTATATAAAACTTAAATTAAAGAAACGAATTATCTCTTCTGTTTTCTACGTTCATACGTAAATAACATGTATTTACTATTGTTTATTGGTATATTTTTTCCTCGGCCTACTTGTTAAAAACGGTAGTTAACGATAGTTACTCAGCTACCATTGGAATAACAATATCTATCAATGCTTTTTGTGCAGTTTTGTATCTCCCATGTCTTAAGAGATAAAAATTTGAAAAAAATCTGCAGATTCAGAAAAGACTGCTTAACATTTTGCTCTTTCTAAAAAAATATATTGCCACCATTACTTTCCACAGCGTACCTTGAAAACAACTGAAAAAACACCTATACCGTTTTTCAACTTAACACAGTAAGGAAAATTACTTAGGAATAGCACAAAAAAATGTTCTTGAAAGTACGCTCTAAATATCAAATTGAACTTCATTAAAATCGGACGGTTGCTCACAAGATATTTAAGTTAAAATTTTCACAAAATTTTAGGTGCGACACTTTTTTTTTGCACAGTGTATATATATATATATATATATATATATATATATATATATATATATATATATATATATATATATATATATATATATATATATATATATATATATATATATATATATATATATATATATATATATATATATATTTCCTTTTTTTTCACACGTCAGGCCATGTGAATCCAAGCACAAATCGTGTTCTGGGATTTGCCAGATTCTACAAAGTTCGAGAAGTTCCTTTATATAGCGTTGTAGATAAGTCCTTAATCAACAACGGTACATACAACAAATTTTAACACGCTTTATCCCTACCTACGTCGATTGTGTCGTTCACGTAATTTGTCATTTAGACCTAGCTTTCCAGCACGACGGGGCAACCGCGCAACTTGTCATATTGCTGCCGCAGATCGTGAGGAACATTTTAAAAACAAAATCATATATCACGATTTACTGACTTCCCTTATCCTTCACGTTTGCCAGACCTCACCTCTCCAGACACATACATTTGTTGCATGGCCAAAGATGCCATCTTCACAAGGTCACCACAAACCACCAATTAATTAACGGATGCCATTCGAGCCTTCTTCGCAGAATTAAGACAACCCTTATTTCGTAACAATCGCAACATGACGACCAACTTGGAATGTCGTTATAAAGTGTGTCTTGAACGAGGAGGTACACATATAAAACATGTAATAAAGTATAAATAATATCTTTCTTAAATAAATTAAAATATAGTATATACTGTTTATTTTGGGCCATACTGTATGTCATATTGATATTATTAAACTACAATAAATCTTCCAAACAATTATTTACAAATATCGATTTATATTTACAAATATTTTAATATTAAATCAATTATCTTAGCCTACTTAAGTATATCTAAAGAGTCTAATATAACATTTTTATGACTTCTTGTGAAGACATGCATTTAAGCTATCTGCTACTAGTATATTGTCTAAAATAGTTATGTGGTTTCCATCATATTCCTGAATTTCGATGATATTTTCAAAGTGGCGAGATAAATCGTAGTCCTTCGCAATGCCTTGGACAGTAGCAACTTTCGGTTTGTACAATTTTATGGTAGATTTAAGCTTGTTATACGAAGGACTGTAGTCCTTTAACGCTATCAGTTTCTTGTATATTCCATTAGCTATCCGTCCTAAATAATTTATTTCCTTAATAGGATGCTGCTTTGCAAGTTCTGCAGTATAATTTAATCTATCTTCCCACGAGTCACACTTGAAGATATTCTCCTGTAAGATGTTATGTTAATGTGTAATTTTGTAAATCAATTTTAATAACTTGCCTTGTGACTTGATATGACGTCCTGTGTAATATAGAAGGAAAGCAAGTGGCATAGAATACCAGTCTGGAAAAGTGGATCGGATCCCGTATGCCAGCCGTCCAGTAACGTCTTCATTAACAAAGGAGCGCCATCTATACACACTAAAGTGCCGGAGTGTCCTTGAGATTCCAATATATGAATTACTTCAAGAGCTACAAGACACCCGTAAGAATATCCTACGATGAAGAATGGCTCACTTTTTGTTACATGTTCCTCTATGATCTGAAATAATAGTGGTTTAACGAACTAGTGTTAACTAATAGCTGCATATACAGGGAATAACAGTAATGACACCAATTATTAATTTAAAATTTTTTACGCGCGAGAATAAAGTGCATTAAGTGACGAGATTTTACTTAGAATTGCAAGTTGAATACAATGACTTATTCGCGACCATTATACGTTGCAGCTTAGGCCCGCGCAGCTGCTGGGCTGTCCAGTGGAAAAGTCTTGCATTTTAACTGTCACTTAATGCACTAAATTTACCCATAAAAAAATGTATGTAATATAATTTTTGAAACATATTATATCGCAAATGTATGAATTGTAAAAAATAGGTAAAAAACTTTCATCTGAACCGGTTTTATTTGAAATCATCAGTTGTACTAAAAACTACAAAATAATCAGAACACAAACCTAGACCTTCCTGAGATTCTGACGTTTGGTAAGAAATAGAAACCATTTTGATTTTTTTAAGTTTTAAGTTTTAGTCAACAACTGTATTGAGTGATCTTAAACACCGAAAAGTTTCAAGTTTGATACAAATCAGTTCATAAATAGGATAGTACGCCATTGTGGATGCGCCATTTTGATTTCAAAAACTGTTTTGAGTGATCTTAAACACTGCAAAGTTTCACTGATCTTAAGATCTTAAACACTGCAATGATGGGTAGGCACCTTTGTTACTGTGCATACCCTTGTTGCTGTGTTTGCCAGATAACATTACACCAACGACAAACGACAGCATCTCGTTGAAAGAAGCCTTTCATGTTTGGTGGTCATTTTTAGAGGCGATCATAATAAAGTAAACACAACCCATTTACACTGAGAGAAGTATTATATTATATATCTGTATTGATGTAATGTATAGATGTACCATTGATTGAACTACATGACAATGTAACATTGTTTGTGTACAAGAGAGAATGTTCAAAATGACCAGAACACGTAGCAGCTAACACATTATTCATCATAAATTATTATATTATATATTATATATCATTATATATCATAAATAATATATATATATATATATATATATATATATATATATATATATATATATATATATATATATATATATATATATATATATATATATATATATATATATATATATATATATATATAATAACATGTTATTTATATACGCTGATTTTGTCCTAACACTCTTAATTTAACAGTGACCATTGCCAACAACACAATTTAGTTCGCGCATACTCTGAAGAAAATGTTTTACTCGGGAAGCTGTTTTGTCGCTTCTCGTCGATTGTAGTGTTCTCTGGTTTGGCAGTATGCTGAGCTACCTCGTGAGGTGTCTCCCACGAGTGCGAATATCTCATATATTATAACTATATTTTTTTACTTAGGTCATATTTTGATATTCCGCTTACTCATGATCAGGCAGGCCTATCTGCCCTCCACGGGATCACCTATTAGTGAACGATTTCGTATACATTAATAAAATACGTTAATACTCGGTTGACGAAAATTTCATGGTAATAACTCTATTGGTAACATACCGGCATTAAAGTTTCAACCATGTGAATTATTTCTTCTTCTGTAGAAATATATATAAGTTGTAAGCAAATTGGGTCACATTCAAGACGCGCAACTAGACCCTCGAAGACCTTAGAAAATCCTTCAATACCAGGAAAGAATAATACTTTGGGAGCTGTAGTATTCTTCCCTATTTTGGATGGTAATCTTATGTACGGTAAAAGGCTCTCCTGTTCGTCACCAATTTCTGCAAGAATATTATTCAGTTCTAGCCCTCCTTCTTTATTCGTTTCGCCTAATGCGCATTTTTCTTGTTGAATTTCCTTCAGTCTAAAAAATAGAGGCTTACAGGAGGAATCGCACAAGGTATGAGAAATAATACCTGGCTAAGGTAAGCGTTCTAATATCCTTTGCACTAAGAAATACTTCAAAGTCTCTCTCTAAGGTTTGCTTAATCTCAACCGCCGTCATAGAATCCATCCCAAGCTCTGCTAATGTCGAGTGAAGACTTACACATTTTACATCGTTCAAACCTAAACAAAACTGTTATTGAAATAAAGCATAAAAACATTACAAGAATATTCAAATATCCTATTACATACAGTATACCAAATATACAGGATTTTATCAGACTCTATTCTGTCCGTGTCCATTTTAGTAACTGCTATTGCGTAATATTGTGATAGGATGTGATAGGATTAACATGACTGTATACACTAAACGGCGTTAGATAAAATGTTAGTCATATAGAGACAGATAAAAAGAGAACCACTACTTCGTCAAAGTTACGACTGAATCGTAATCTAAAGTTAATATGTAAGTAAATTCTTCCGGAAATGGCTTTTAATGAGTTATTAATAAATTGAATAACTAGTGACATGACATTGATACAAGTAACATTAGTTCACATTCATATTCCAACAATTTTCTTCCAGCCAGTTTAATTTCATCTCTACCCCTGCCTTTTTTCGGGGTTCAAGATCTCAGTTATCCAACAATAGTGCGCTGCAACGCATCTGCCGCCGTTACCTACGACGACTTTACCTACGAGTACAATTGACCGCACTTTCCAAGCCCTGACCGAAGAGAAGACTACAAAATTCGCTATACTTTTTAAATTACAAAGAGCTGCTATCGACGTTTGCCCATCAAGCTACACGTCTACTGCCATCGAAGGATATAACTGGCGCCCAAAAAATACAAAAAGAAAAAAAAAGAAAGGAAAAAAAAGAAATGAAAGAAGGAAAAGGCGTCTACTGCCGTCCAGGGATATAACGGGCGAACAATACAAAGAGAGAAAATAAAGAAAAGAAAAGAAAGAAAAGAAAAAAAAGAGAACAAAGAAAAGAGAGAAAAGGAAGAAATGAAATAAAAGAAAGAAAAGAAAGAAAAGAAAGAAAAGAAAGAAAAGAAAGAAAAGAAAGAAAAGAAAGAAAAGAAAGAAAAGAAAGAAAAGAAAGAAAAGAAAGAAAAGAAAGAAAAGAAAGAAAAGAAAGAAAAGAAAGAAAAGAAAGAAAAGAAAGAAAAGAAAGAAAAGAAAGAAAAGAAAGAAAAGAAAGAAAAGAAAGAAAAGAAAGAAAAGAAAGAAAAGAAAGAAAAGAAAGAAAAGAAAGAAAAGAAAGAAAAGAAAGAAAAGAAAGAAAAGAAAGAAAAGAAAGAAAGAAAGGAACAGAAAGAAAAAGAAAGCAAATGAAAATTAAGAAAATAAACAAAATAAAGAACATTTAAAAACATACAAGGAGGAAAGAGAAGGGAGGAAAAGAAAGCAGCATATCGTATTCAATCAGGAAACGAGCCAATGCAGCAAAAGTGTTCCCTGTGGTATGGCGGTGGTAGGAAAAGGGTTCTACGATTGTTTAAAATTAATAATGTTTTGCAAAATTATCTATAATAATTTAAAAAAAATCATGGCTGTCAAATTTTACTTGATTACTGCAGATATGTAAATTGGTTTTATATGTAAATATTGTGTTATTTCAATAGAAAGCACTCCCTTTTAGGTATGCAAAGTGCACATTTCTTCTCTAGACCATCAAAGTGATATTTTGTTATATATACAAACTATCACTATTTATATAAACTATCTAAAAAATCAATATCTTAATTAGAGACAGATAGCAAAATAGTGATATAATAAAACAGTGAGACAGTTAGTAGATACAGGTTAGCAAAATAGTGCATATATTATTTAATTTTCAAAGTTGAGTTTACTTCCTGTGATAACCAAAGTGACTTTTGGTACTAGTGGCAAAATGATGCTGCCAGTAATTATATTCACTTTAGTATCCAAAATTTTGATGTAAAAACGTAGAACAAAATTAAGGAATATAGCCAATCACCTCCCGAGTGATCGACTATATTCCCATTAATAACATGCAGATATCGCATTATTACTTACCAAGAATATTAATGACTGCATCAACGACGTTATCTACTGTATGAGCCCCTAACTTCTCAGCCACCACCATACTAGAAACTATGGTGGCGTCTTTTTGCCTCAAAATGTTATCTAAAACTTTGAGACAGCTAGATATTTGCTGCTGTAATGTGCCACTTATCTCCATTTGAGTATGTTCTTCCTGCATTTCAGCCACCAATCCAACCTAGGAAACAAGCACAGTTAATATTGGACTAACAGAAAATATAATTTACTAACATCTCCAATTGCTCCCCACTCGATTGCAAGTGCAGGATAACCGTCTTGTTTTCGTTTCTCACATATTCTCTCCATCACTGAATTTGCCATACCATAATTGGTTTGACCTTGGTTACCTCGGCCGCAAGATACGGATGAGAATACAACAAAGTCACTGTATTCAATAGAATTAATATAGAATGAAGCAAGAAAGTCAGGGAAAGAGATTATTACCTGAGATCTTGACACATTTCTCTTGAAAGTTCATCAAGGTGTTGAGTCGCACATGCTTTAGGACCAAAAGAGATTTTGAAAGTATCAGGCGATTGATTCTCAAAGAGTGAATCGGCCAACACAACAGCCAAATTGAAAATCGCATCGATGGATCCCAGGTTTTGACACTCTTCGATGAGTTGTTTACATCCTGCTTCTGTAGTTATTGGTGCTGTAGATATATTGACAGTTACACCATATGATCTCCACAACCTGGTTTAAAGAGAGATTATTGTAATAAGTATAACATCTGCACAATACGATAATTACGGGATATTTATATACAGTATGTCCCAAAGGTTTGGAATAAAATTCATAAAACTTTTATTAGCAATGTTTTGGAAAAAATCTCAAACACGTCGACTTTTGTTGTCAAATTCTCACCTACATGAGTTATTTTTGTTCGTTAATTCTCAACCCCTAACTCCCACCAACCACAACTTTAAAATGTTAAATAGCACGATACCCCTTGTGATATCTTATTTCAAAGGATTTTTTTTTGCTGAATACAGCAAAAGAGAAATTTTAATTTTGGATCATAAATAGCGAAGATATTCGCTAAATTAAAGTTCCCATGGTTACCTATGCTTTGCTAAAAATAAGAACGTTAAAACAATTAATTGCCCGTCAATTGGTATTTTGTCAAACCTCACAAATTTTGATTTGTCAGAAAAACAGATTAAAATCCTAATAATGATTGGATGCGGAGATAAAATGAGAAATCAGTCGGAAGTTTGTGAGATGTTCAATAATGTTTATCTTAATCAACCGAGTTTCATAATCAACCGTGAGTAAAATTTTCAAAAATTTGCGCATACTGGATCCGTAAAAGATGTTCAAAGACCAGGTCGGTCTAAAACATTAAATGACGATGAACGTCTTCATATAATGC
>CAXKVY010007014.1:0-20680 GCA_964058915.1 Tetropium fuscum | reverse complement strand
AAACTTTGTATAAAACAAAATTGCTTCCGTTTCAATGACAAGTTCTATGAACAACATGAAGGAACCGCAATGGGTAACTGTGTATCGCCTTTCATTGCTAATGTCTTCATGAGTCGATTTTAAACTGAAGCAAAAGAAGAATTCGAGTATTTTCCTAGGATTTGGCTGAGGTATGTGGATGACATTTTTGCCGTGTTTGACACTAAGATTGCGGATGTAGAAAACTTCATTTCCAAATTAAATAGTCGTTTCATTTCTGTAAAGTTTACATATGAACTACTAAATAATGGCAAACTTCCATTTTTAGATGTATTAGTAATTAAAAATAGTGACAATAGGTTAGAATTTGATATATATATATATATATATATATATATATATATATATATATATATATATATATATATATATATATATATATATATATATATATATATATATATATATATATATATATATATATATATATATATATATATATATATATATATATATATATATATATATATATATATATATATAGAGAGAGAGAAAAGATACCAGTACGATCAGATATATCCCTAATGACTCTCACCACTGCTATCAACATAAAATGGCAAGTTTTAATTTTCTTGTCCATCGTTTACTAAGTTTCCCTCTCAGTAATGAGAGGTTTGAAAAAGAAAAAGTATTAATTAAAGATATAGCTGTGGGTAATGGTTATCCTACAGATATAGTTGAAAAACTAATTAGGAATCGTACATTTAAGGACACACTTCGTAATTCTACGAACTTTCAAAAGGATATAGAGACTCCAAAATATGTATCCATCCCTTACGAACCCCGGTTTACTCGTGGTTTGAGTAAGGTTTTCAAAAACGTGGGTATAACAGCGATTCATTCATCAAGTAATAAATTACAACAACTTTTAGACAATCCAAAGGATAAAATTGTTCCAAATGAATGGTCTGGGATTTACGAAATTAGTTGTAATGATTGTGATCGAAAATATGTTGGACAAACGAGACGATCAATTAACACCAGATTTAAAGAACATATGGCTCATCTAAAATATGGAAGAACAGATAAGTCTAGTGTTGTACAACATGCTTTTGACAACAATCATAGAATAAATATTAGTAATTTAAGATTAGTCAGAAATGTGACCAATAATAGACAATTGGATGCATTTGAGAGCATAGAAATTGTAAAATGTAAAAGTAGTATGAATAGCGACAAGGGACCTATACCGTATAGCCCGCTTTACGCGTTGCTTAGCAACTAATTATTGAAGCGTGACTAATGATTTCACCACAAATAGTATAAATAGGGTAGATTTTTAGTTTAAGATTAGTTTTTAATGGTCTCCGGATGATGCCAACTTGGTTGGCGGAACGCGCGTCGAGCGAAGTGAAAGTGTTTTGGTGTTTGTGGAAACTACTCCGAGTGTTATAGTTACATCAAAGGTTCCAGCCCTATCCAGTACTTCGTTCTCCTTTATAAATTCAGGACAGTTTTGAATAATCTATTCTGTCACAAACTGCAATAAAAACTTTGCTTTTCCCTGATTTTAGGAAATCTCGATACTTAGGTCAGTGGCGGCTCGTGACTAAAGCATCAGGTAGGGCAGACAAATTTAATCTTGATATTAAGTTTGGTCTGCGAGGGTTTAATGGCAAATTTTTTTTAAATTTTCAAGGTCACGCGTTTTCCTGGCACTCCAAAATTTACACAAGATTACAGGGTCTCACAAGAATGATTTTTGGAATTTGCTACCTTTTGGAAATAATAATATTTATTCACGAATTACCGATGGCATAAACAAATTGGAATAAACAAAATATATGTTATTAGATTGTTAAATATTTTTTAAAAACCAATATTTCGTTGTTTACATCGCAAAAAAGAACAAAATACGAATATTACGAATAGGATAAGAATTATTTAAATATGTAAGGTAAGTAGGTACCTAATCAAATCACGTCAATCGCGACCGATAAGACGAAAAGCCGAAAAATCGGGCGAAAATCTTGTATATGCACAATACAACTGTGATCTAAACTGAAAACAGTGAAATCTTAATCATTAATCATGTGACTTTGTTACACCAATCACCAATTAGGGGCTGAAGGGCGCGAATCGTGGACGTTACATCACTCAAACCGCGCCGGACACATAGGAGCTATACGAAAAGGTTATCGATGGGCATGTCCGTGAGCATAATATACAAAATAATATATGAAAAAAGAAGTTACCTGTTTTAATCAAAAAATATATTTCCCACTACTTGATTGATGGAGTATCGTTACTTATTAGTTTTATTACTAGTTACTTGTTAGATTAGAGATTAGCTATTACTAGATACATATTAATTATATAAAAATCATAGCTGAAAAGCTAAAGAATGAAGCGAGATATTATTTTTGTATATAGGATAGGCAAAATAGTTAGTTTCCTACACACTTAACCTATAGATTAGTAATAACATAATTTTATAGTTTTTGAAATTTCATGTTCTATGTGAATGTATATTATTAGCAAAAATAACAATAAGATACAGTAATTAAAATCAATTCGAAAATAAACACTTAAATATAGATTTTCTGTTAACACAGTCATTGATTTCTTTTCAAAAGATTCAATCTTGCGACAAACTTTTTTGAGAATCGACCATCTGAATTGTAAACAATGAAAGTTTTTTGACAGCTCAAGCTATCGTCAAAAATTTGAAAGTTATTAATGATCGTGCAATGGTCAAACTGATCACAGATTTTAGATGTAAATTTACTAAAGATGAGAATCAGCTTCAATACATTTTGCAAATTGATAATGATCATCGTAAAAAAGGCCTTGAGAATGTAAGGGAACGCTCGTAAAAACTGTGTGTACATTAAATGGTGTTTAAGTTTATAAATAAAAAATAGTAAAAAAAACAATATTCACAGATATTAATTTCAAAAACCAATAAAACCATGAAATTTTTTACTATAATATTTATATGACCATTCTACACTTAAAATAATTATTAGTTATAAAACGACACTAATATATTGTTTTTAATTTAAAATGTTTATTGACACCTGTCATTTATGTCAAAACACCGACATTTATTTCGAAATTAATAATATCTCTCCTTGCAGAAATCGAAAACGTTTAAAGTTTAATGGAAATTTAATTGAGATGTAATTGACAGTATTAAAGTATTTAAAAAATTTGACAGTTGTCATTTAGCAAAAATGACATAATTTTTTTACGACGAAACTATAATATATTTTGTATTTAAATATAAAAAACCCCAAATGTTTTATTTGTCAAAATATGAATTTCTATTGGCAGCTTTTATGACAGCTGTCAAGAGTTCAAACTCGTTTTTGACATCATATTCGGATTTAGCTATAATGAAAATACTTAATTACCTACGACTATTTTCCGAATTAAGAAATCGAAAAAAAACTAAAAATTCGATTAAAAATCAGCTTAATTGAAAGTTGTCATCTAGCGAGGTTTAGATTACTTATTATAGGTTATAATAAATACCTCGATTAATTGGATTTTAATAAATATTAAATACCGTGGTTCTAATACTAGTTAAAATTTTAAATCCGGTACAATTTAGTGGTAATTATAATAAAACTGGATAGGGCTGGAAACTTTGATGTGATGATAACACTCGAAGTAGTTTCCACAAACACCAAAACACTTTTACTTTGCTCGACGCGCGTTTCGCCAACCAAGTTATTGTTGTTATTTTTATTTATAATGTTACTTCAGGCTTTTAAAATATGTTATGCTATTGTGTTAAAACATATTGGACATTCTACATGATAATCGAAAAATTTATTTGAATATGTTTTTTCGTTTATTCTTATGCATTAAATTCCAGGGTGGGCACTGCCCTCGAGGAGCCGCCACTGCCTTAGGTACTTTTCTACATTGAATTAACATTGAATTCAGCTATGTTACTTGTTATTACTTGTCGTCTTTACGTACTGCCTTTTTACATATAATACACTTCATATTATAGAAATCACAAGTTATAATAACAACTAGACAAAAATTGTAATAATACGCGATTCGGTACAGAGCCACGGGCCATATGCATCTAAAATGTAACACGTTCCAGTAACAAAACGTCACTCTAGCTGCGTTGAATAATTTATGCGCCAAAAAAAAATCGTAGCAAAAAAATCGGTGATTCCAGCAGATTTTTTTCTTTACTGAAAACTTATTTAATGTCGTAGCTTCAAATTCTTCGCAGCATGTATGTAAAAATTTCCATAAATAAATAAGTTTGACGCTTATCGAAAATATAAATACGCCTGTAAGGAAGTAATAAATTAATTGTTATTTAAATGCAATAATAAACAATATTCAGTAATGATATTGACACTGTTTGAAGCGCCTCGACACTGTTTGATGCTATACTCGATTTTTAAAAAAAATGAGGCTGATAGCTTACGTAGATCTGGAGATATGACGATGTAAACGTAAAAACAAGGTTTTAAAAATCTGCGATTTTTTACATTTTTTGGATATAAAAAAGTCCTATATCACAAAAAAATTTCGTAAACACCAATTCTAACTTCCAAATAACCTACTTCAAATAACACATAACTTGTCGTCTGTTTCTACGTCAAAAAAAAAATCATAATTTTCCCTCGATTTCGCTGTTCTAAAGAGATTCCAAGTTTAAATCAAATCGGTTGAAAATAGAGAATACAAGGTTTCATTTGCACCCGATATCATGCATATTATTTTTTAAATTACTACACTATTATTTTTAAAAATATAAAATATTATTTCTAGGACTTTCCGTAATTGGTGTTATATCGATTATAGAAGAAATATGTCAGCATTTGTTTAAATGGATGTTTACTAAGAAAAATAAACTAAAAGAAGATATAATAGATGAACACGACAATGAATATGAAAACAAACAAAATGTTAATTATTATGGAGAAACTAGTGATCCCAGCACGAAAACACCTATGAAAAAGGATTGTGAAAATTTGACACACACCTATAAAAATTTGATGGAATATTTCTCTGATTATAGTTATTATGAAAAGGCTCTTGTCGATAAAGGTCATTATAAAAATAATAAGTATTAACTCCCATTGCAGTATGTTTAGTATGGGTTTTTAGTAAGTGTTTAAATATTAATATTTACATATTTATATACATGGTGTGAAATATTAATATACTGGAATTATTATATTACTGCGTTTTGTGACAAATAAATTAACCTACTAAAATGATATATTATGGGTTGGTTACTTTTTATTTTGTTAAAAATCATTCTTTTCTCAAATACTTCCCTAATGGCACACGTTGTCCAATGGGCGTCCGTTTAATATCCATTTAATCTGCATACATCTGTGGACTTCAAGGCCTGTTTCACAAAGGACCGATGACCAGTGCTGATGATCGGTCGCCACCGATCATCTGTCGAAAAATTTGTTTTCACATTTGCGCGTATCATCAGTCGTCAACATATATTTGACAAGTACAGAGCATCGCGTTGTTGTTGCTTTGTGTGTTAAAAAATTAATAGAAAGGTAAAAGAAGAAACGAAACTCTAGAAGGATGTGGGCCCATCCTTTATGTTTACAAAGACTTTACGTTTGTAGCAATATTTCAGCCACTTCTTCCCAACTACTGGATAGGGCTGGAACCTTTGATGTACTATAACACTCGGAATAGTTTCCACAAACACCAAAACACTTTCACTTCGCTCGACGCGCGTTTCGCCAACCAAGTTGGCATCATCCGGAGACGTTTAAAACTAATCTTAAACTACAAAATCTACCATATTTTTGAGCGAAGTGATAGTGTTTTGGTGTTTGTGGAAACTACTCCGAGTGTTATAGTTACATCAAAGGTTCCAGCTCTATCCAGTAGTAAGATGACTTCACGGTCAACGGAATCTCTATCTCAAGTACAGTACTAAAATTAGGTTCTGATATTTGGTTTCTAAAGTCCTGTAAACGTCATTCTCTTTTTCCGAGTTTCATTCAAGTTAAAATTCCAAGGTTGCTTTATTTGCAAAACAAAAATGGCTGGATTTAGAAATCAATTATATGTACAGTAAACGGAGTATGCTTGAAATACAAGCATATGATCTTTACAAGAAGCTTACTTTTAAGTTAAATAATTTAGATTATGAACAATGGTGCGAATTTCAGAGGAACATGTTTTTATCAATCAACGCGAAATTTATCAAAAAAAATATCCACAAAATAAATTTTTTTAAAAATTGACTACTAATGTACCAAAAAATGTTCCTCGGAAGGTCGTTAATATTGTGGAAAATCACTCGTCACACTCTTTTGATAAAGAAGAACTTGACCTTCTAAATAAGGGTTTAAACTTTGCTGTAGCCCCTTCTGATGAGATTTTGGATGATGTCGTGGCAGGGATTGAAAGTTCAATTCAATATCTGCCTGATTCATCCAAGGGTCTCGTCAGAGTGGCTTGCAGGAACCAAATTTCTAAAAATATAATGAATAACGTAGACAATAGAAAGTCATGCTCAAGGAATCCTAGAAAGACTATCAAAAGATTGCGTGAGAAAGACGCGAGTTTTTATTTAAAAGCAGATAAAGGTAAGAAGGTTGTTATTTTAGATAAAGAGGACTATTATGGACGGGTAAACAACCTAATTAGTAATGGTCCTTATAAATAACTTACTAGAAACCCTTTACTAAGAATGACCACTGAAATAAAAAATGTCCTCAAATCATGTAACAACCTTATTACTCCACCTGTTAAGAATACGTTACGTGTATCTAACCCTACTATACCTAGATTGTATTGTCTACCAAAAATTCATAAGCCAGGGAAGTCGGTGCGTCCAATAGTATTGTCTATTGGATCTCCGACTTACCACTTATCAAAATGGTTTACTAAGGAATTTGAAAGTTTGCCCATTGCACAGCCTAGTTTTTCAGTTAAAAATTCGAATGATTTCATTGATAAGGTCAAGAATATTCAATTGCAAGAGGGTGAAATTTTGATTTCCTTTCATGTTTGTTCATTATTTCCTAGTGTACCAATTCCACAGACCTTGGACTATCTTGAGGATTTACTCGAATTAAACAACATACATCACAATGAAGAAATTCAACATACTACAACCCCAGAGAGTTTAAACTCAGACAAACACGGAGAAATACCATTACAAAATGACGAACAACCCACAAGAAAACACTCACAGACACAAGAAATGGAAACAGGCAATTTAGATGACAATACTCAAAACATACAAAAACCCAGTACAAAAAATTACATACATACAGGCTGTACCAATGACGATAGTTTTTTTCTCAAATATTGAAACACTCTATGGGACATATCAGACACAAATACTGTAAACCATAATTGATTATTGCATAGCCTAATGCTTTCTTAACATTTCCTTTTTTTTATGCGCTTTGATATCTCCATTTTTAATGAAAATAGAGAGATTCTAAAATAATCATGTTTTCAAGTTTATCAAAGCTTTGGCCTCTGATAAAAAAATTGTAGAAAATTAAAAGTAGGCTTAGAATAAAATCAATGAAAATTAATAGATTGTCAAAACGTTGATATACAGAATTTACGTTTTGAATATAGAACAAGGTAGAAGAAATCTTAACCATGATGATTGTGTTAAAGCAGTGATATTAATAAATGAAGGGTTGAGTATGCGGGTAGTAGCTGATGGACTAGGAGTTTCTGTTTCAGCCATATCAAGAGTCGTACAGCGGTTTGGAGAAACACAGAGTTACGACGGCGACGAGGACAAGGAAGACCTCGTGTTACGACAGCGATTCAAGATCGTTTTATTAGAGCTCGCGCTCTGCGAGAACGATTTGTTACTAGCACAAACCTTCAGGCACAGCTAAGTGCCGTCCATGATGTTGAAGTTAGTGCTAAGACAGTAATAAGAAGACTTAAAGAAAGTAATCTTCATATACGAATTCCAGCTACAGGACCCACTCTTAATGCAGAGCACAGAAGAGCTACGTTACAATTTGCTAGAGAGCATTTAGAGTGGAATATTGAAGGCTGTGGAAGAATGCTATTTACTGATGAATCTAGGTTTTGCCTCTACAGTTCTGATCGTCGACAAAGAGTTATAAGAAGGCCAAATAAACGTTACGCACAATGTAACATACGTCAAACCACTCTCTTCAATGGAGGAACGAACCACTTAGAAGTTGTACAAGTTCTTTCACCTTTCTTGTATATGTAATTCAATATTTTCCCGCATATAGTTGGAAAAAGTAGTTGTTTTTCAATAGGTTCAACAAGATTTTATGCATTTTAAAGTTTAACATCTTCTGGATAACTGTATGCCTAATGCTTTTATATATAATATGTTCAAATAGAACAAATATAAATAGTAGACTAGGTTTGTGTATTCTAAGAATTTGAGTTCCGTCAAAAACTAATGTCATAAAACGTCACTGCAAGTGTTGGAGTATTAATATTTTAAATTCAAGTATAAATGATCAATGAAATAAATCGTATACTGCTCTGAAGATCCTCAAGAAAGGTGAAAGAACCTGTACAACTTCTAAGTGGTTCGTTTTCATGTGTATAGTGGTTCATTTCCGTATGTGTGTCCAGATATAGCACTGGTAAGTGTGTTTTCCTTCTTATTCGTCTATTTGCTTATTTCTATGTAATGAAATGCTACAAACCCAAGATTACTTTTCACAAAACAAATATGAATAGCAAAGAATTTCAAAACTAATAAATATATCCAGGGTGAAAATTGGATTTTTTTCGAATTTTCGAAGAAACAATTAATACATACAACCAACAAATGATTTTAGTTTTGACTAAGCAAGCAATTTCTGTATCACTCCCTCTTTGAATGCTTCAGAACTCTATTGTATATGTAATTCAATATTTTCCCGCATATAGTTGGAAAAAGTAGTTGTTTTTCAATAGGTTCAACAAGATTTTATGTATTTTAAAGTTTAACATCTTATGGATAACTGTATGCCTAATGCTTTTATATATAATATGTTCAAATAGAACAAATATAAATAGTAGACTAGGTTTGTGTATTCTAAGAATTTGAGTTCCGTCAAAAACTAATGTCATAAAACGTCACTGCAAGTGTTAGAGTATTAATATTTTAAATTCAAGTATAAATGATCAATGAAATAAATCGTATACTGCTCTGAAGATCCCCAAGAAAGGTGAAAGAACTTGTACAACTTCTAAGTGGTTCGTTTTCATGTGTATAGTGGTTCATTTCCGTATGTGTGTCCAGATATAGCACTGGTAAGTGTGTTTCCTTCTTATTCGTCTATTTGCTTATTTCTATGTAATGAAATGCTACATACCCAAGATTACTTTTCACAAAACAAATATGAATAGCAAAGAATTTCAAAGCTAATATATATATATATATATATATATATATATATATATATATATATATATATATATATATATATATATATATATATAATTTCAGAGCAAAAAGAATGTCATCCATTTTAAAAAACAACAAAAAATCAATAAAATTAGATCTATACGTCTGTCCATTCATCCGTAATTAGTACACATTACCTATCAGAGTTGTACGTTGTAATTCATATACCCTCATCGGTATATGAATTGGCTGGTACCTTTTGGTATATACCTTCTCGGTCAAATATTTGATTCCTGTCAATTAATCGAAGCACGTTTTCTATAACGCACGATATTCTTTGCCCATGGGGTATATCTGTCGTATAGGCCGAAAGTGTATATTGGGACATAGTGTACATATATATATATATATATATATATATATATATATATATATATATATATATATATATATATATATATATATATATATATATATATATATATATATATATATATATATATATATATATATATATATATATATATATATATATATATATATATATATATATATATATATATATAATATATATATTGTGTTATTGTGTTTATATTTATTTTACAATGTTTTATATAGTTACTGGCCTACTTATGGTATGGCAAATTGTAAAATAAAGTATCACTTATGGCATTGATAATTGAGATAATAGTGATCGCATAGCAGAGACAAACCTGATAACAGAACAGAATACTTACGCTATCTTCCTGCTAATGCTTCCCTCCTTAGGGCGCCAGTTCTCAGAACAATTATTTTTATGAGGAGGGTTCACTATAGAGCATGCCTCTCTCATCCAGTAGGGGAGGTTCTATTAGATTGATAATTTTTATTTTTATTTAGGATCTTAGACACGTCAAACTGTATGATTGCACAAGAATTGAAGCAACGATAGATGCATATATATACGGACGATAGAAATTGTATATTCTATTCAATCATTAACTGTGAAAAGTATACCTTGAAAAGTAAAATAATAACACAGAAGCTACATATGTTTAGGTTTAATTATATCGGCTTCAAATCAGAAATTATTGTGTCCAAAGGACAAGCAAAACGTAGAAACAAAAAGAGAAGTTTATGAAAAAAAACTTGAAAGTTATAAACTTATTACTAGCCTACGCCAAACCTACGCAACTTAAACTTACTACATGGGCAATAAAGGCCTCTATAACAATGATATACTTATAACTAAAATGTTTGGAATGTTATTACCTTTAAAAGTTTTCTAATCATGTTCATGCGAAGCACTCACAATTTTATTTATATTCATTTGACACTTAATTATTTGTTTTGTCTGGAATCGGCTGCTACCTACTACCCTCTCTCGGGATCCTTTTGAACTTTATACAGTTGTTACCTTTCTCCGCTCACCTGCCGCCATCTATTATCCTCATTACATTACACTGCATACAGGTTCCTCGACACGGAACCTGGAGATTTTCCAAGCCGTATTCTAGTAATATATTTTATCTTGCTAATTACCTTACTTTGCATTCTCGTGGAGAATATTGACTAATGTATGTTGCATATATTCCCCTATTCTGCAACTATAGACTGCCTGGGAACGCCGCACTTGAAAAACGTAGAACTTTCTACCCGAATTACACTGAACTTTTATTATATCTTCTCGGAAACACTTATCCTTTGTTTAGTACTTGTCACACAAATTATTCAGCTTAAACTTATAAATTATACAATTTTTAATCACCCATTCGCTTGGGACGCTATGTTTTTTACTTCTCCTTTGTTATCCGTTCCTCCGGAAGTTCTACTTATTATAAACAACTGAACTTCCCTTTAACTACGAGATTTTTTTTTACGATTTTTTTTTAATGTAGACAATCATAGAACAGCTAGTATTTATAATTTCTTTGGTTTACCTTTTACATTATGTATGGTCTAAAGGTTTTAACTAATAAAAAGGGTTTAACTAATAAATATCACGAAATGATCTCGACTTATACAGAAAATATATCTATATATACACACATATATATATATATATATATATATATATATATATATATATATATATATATATATAATATATATATATATATATATATATATGTATATATATATATATATATATATATATATATATATATATATATATATATATATATATAGTGAAAAGTAATCTTGGGTTGGTAGCATTTCATTACATAGAAATAAGCAAATAGTAAATAAATATATATATATATATATATATATATATATATATATATATATATATATATATATATATATATATATATATATATATATATATATATATATATATATATATATATATATATATATATATATATATATATATATATACATATATATATATATATATACATATATATATATATATATATATATATATATATATATATATATATATATATATATATATATATATATATATATATATATATATATATATATATATATATATATATATATATATATATATATATATATATATATATATTTATTTATTGTCATAATATGTTCTTGTCTATTTATTTAATTAATTTTGACATTTGTTATTATTTTTGATAATTTTAGGGATTCCTGTAGATTCAAAGTAAATAATAGCGATAGATATTGTTATTTTAAATTTTGAGGAATATTTATGTTTTATTAATAATACTTTAAAAATGTTGTTCTTGGTTGATGAATTACATAATATATGATTAAGTATGTTCAATAATTTATTACAATTATAAAATTTTTACAGTTTTTTATTTTTGAAATATATTAAATTCAGGGTATATTTCAAATAAACATTTCAATGAGAAATATTTTACAAATTATCACGATTCTAACTTAAATATTGAAACATCTATTTAATTTCTATATATTACGCTTTGCGCCCTCTTATCAATTTTAATATAACTAACAACTATGCTAAATTATATCTGGTATACAGTTCTTGTGCATGACAATGTGTGTCACCCTCTTTGGATATACTTAACAACACAATAAATCAGCTCTTAGTAAAGCAAAATGTCGTGCTTTATGTGGTACTCGTTTAATAATATTCATATGTCTTTTAATTCATAGTTTTAATGTTTTTTTTATTGCGGAGAAAATCAATTTATGCACTTACTTCGATTTCACTTATCTCTTCGAGTTTATATATTCGTCCATAATATACTGCTTGATACAGTTCTTGCTGTGATTTTACTTTTGAGGTAGATAAATATCCAATTCATAACACTTGAATTTTACCTTTATTTACCTTTTAGTTTATTGTAGGTCCTTTCCACCTGTGAAAATATTAATATCATCAATTCCTAAGTTTTTCTAGTTTATGTATTCCTCCGGAGCTATACTGCTATACTTTGTGTCTTATATGTATCTTCTAGTTTGTTCTCTTTCAAACAATTCCTTTTTTATTATATTTTTTCCAATTTTTTTCGGATAGACGTTTATTCTCCTTTCATAATTCTTTTAAACTCCCTTCACCTTGAAATTTTTTCACTTGATTTATAATTCTCCAAAATATTCATATCTATTACTTCTTAAGATACAATAATCATAATTTTCTAACTTCTACATGGATATTAATAATTATTGAACATATAATTTTATTTACATACAATTGCAATTGTATGCATTGTATGCATACAATTCCTACCTTGTTCAACATTTCTTAAGTGTAAAACTATCTATAATTTAGGTATCTAAATGATTCTGAATAATATTCTATTATTTAGTTTGAACTACTGTGATTGTAATTTATGAGGATCGATCATATTATGATAATGTAATATAAACGCAAATACATAATTTTAATATCTTGATTTTTATTTTTGAGCTAGTATTTTTTTATTTTTACCTATACAACCCCTTACCTATATAATTCAGAAAAATCCCTAAGGAATTAATTCAATCCAAATAAATTAATTAAATAAAAGTCTAAAAATTGTTTAAAATTTATTTAAAATCATTGAAAAAGGAATACAACATTGTTTCCTCCCTATTTGTATTCTACATTGCAGTTTTGTACCTATAATTTCTTTTTAATAATTAAATATAATAATTAATAATTAATTAATAATTAAATATAATAATAATAATTAAATAAAATAAATGTAATAATATTTTTAAACATCAGAAAATACGTACTAGACCACAATAAAGAAATCTAACTTCTTAAAAAACTGGTGATTTATTTAATAAGACGTAAAATATGTGAAAAAGATACTGTGAAAAAGATATGTGAAAAAGATACTGAAAAAGATGTGTGTGTATAGAGGGTTGCGGTAATGCTGACTGACAGATTTGCTTGATGTAACCATCCTGTCTAGTTTACAGTTCTTGTGGCACAGAGGCTTGTGGTAGTTGTATATAAAGTAGCTTCTCGAACTAATTTGTTTAACCACGAAGAATAACCAAGAAAACGTAGTGGCACTCAAAACCGGGAGACTGTATTTTTGTCTCACTAATTTTGTCACTTTTTGACACATCTTTTATCTAAATTTTGACTGGGTAATACTTTCATATAATTTAATCTGACATTTCACAATATCTAATAAATATAATAAAATATATAGGTACCTAATAAAATATGCTAATATATTTTTATAAATAAATTATATACCATCTACCATCTGTCTATTTCATAATAATGACATTATGCCTACTTAACTATAGGTGCCTAGGTTACCTATAACTATAGGTGCCTAGGTTACCTAGATAGATACTTATTAGGTACCTACTTAACTATATACTTATTCACTTATTCATAGTATTCACTCGTATGTTGTTTAGGATCCACAATACTCTTATCGAATCGCAAATAACTAAACCATATCGGATCTTCTGAAACATTTATACCCACTCACAGAATCTGATTTTAATGATCACTTCTAACATTTTGATGTTTTGATAATATTAATAAGCGTCATTATCATTTACCTAGGTAGGTATATAGAACCATTTTTAATATATAAATTACAGCATTGTTAACAATTAATTGAACTACGAAATGTATTTTTAAAATAATGTTTATAGAAGAATTTGATTTCATATGTTTTTTCATGGCCAACGAATATTACGCACATGGCGTACCTATAGCAAAACAGTCGAGAAAGAGCGAAAAATAACGACGATGACGCATTGATCCTGTTCTCGTACATACGAGTTATTGAAAACTGCGCGGGTTTAGTTTGATGTGCGAAGCTAGTTTAAACTTAAATCGCCTACAAAAGAAAAATTCCTATTATTAGTTGTATGCTGTATGTTACTTTAAAACCAGATTTCGTTAACAGTTGGATTAATTAGTTGTGATTTCTATTCTTTTATGGTATAAAGGTGAGTGTAAATTTTATATTTAGACAGGTGATCTAATTTTTCTGTACTCTTCAAGATCGTGCCAAGTTTTCCAAATAAAATAAAAACAACGCGAACAGTCGAGAACCTTAAACAATTTATTTATTTAATGCTACATCTATTAATAATGTGAATTTTAGTGTTGATAAATATTTAACAGTTAGTTCGTCCTTATATACCTACATACATTATTGTATATAGGTACCTACCTAGATATGTTGACATTTCTATGTAATTTAAATGAATTGTAACTGCATGTACATTGTACGTACTTGGCAATGACAAAATAAAAAAGTTAAATAGGTAGGTGATATTTACATACTACCTATAACTACTGTAAACTTAAACTTACTAGGTAGGTATTATAAAGTTATTTCTATAATTCAATTACAGAATTGAGTATAATAATTACCTATTGAATAATATTAAATATACCTAAGCATAGGTACATATATATATATACAGGGTGGTCCACTTTCGAAAGCGGAAACTTTAGAGGCAGACAGAGAACTACAAAATAATAGGTATCAGTTTGTATTATAAACTATATTCGAAAAATGCTTCGTTACAAAGATATTATAGGGTGTCAAAATTTTTATCAAAAGTTCCAAATTTATTAATATTTTTAAAACTACTTTAGATATTTAAATAAAATTTGGAACCTTTGAATAGGTAATTTAGATACATATTTTTACGTAAAAAATATTATTTTTCTTCCACCAGTGGCGTGCGTAGGGATAGATCTTCGGGAAATTTTAAAGAAAAAAATGGTACGCCACTGTTTTTTTAGAAACAAAAACTATTTCTAGAATCCTTGTTCAATTTACAACAGAAAAAGGCTCCTTACTTTTTTGGTTTGACACACCGTTTGCCGGTAAAAAATTAATAGTTATATAACGAACTAGTGTATTAAGCGATAATAGCGAGATAGATAGCGAGAATAGTTTTAATATATACGAGTTAGTTACAAAATTTTTCCGTCGACTGTACTTTGAATAAAGTGGAGAAAATCTTATTTTAAATTTTTATTTAAGAAAACTAAGTACAAATTCAATTATTCATTAATTATTATAAAGTATCACAAATCTGATTTGGGTTTGTACAGATAAATGATCAGTTTTAGGATATTCTGAATATAAATTTACGTTTATGTCGTTATCTTGGATGATTGTTTCGGCGCTGGTAGAACTAGTATGAGGAGTTTTTGTGAGTTTCACAGAAGATATTTTTAGCTATGACAACTTTATTTTGCAGTGAATTTTCAATATATCCTTTTGCAACAGCAGTGGATTTCCACCACCCAGTCGTTTAATGGCTGAAAAGTCTGCACCAATGTCAGAAAGTATGGAGACAGAAGAAGGTGTTTTACAAAATTATATTTCAGATATTAAGCGTGACATTACAGACAGTGACAGATTAATGACACGGCATCTTGATTTGGAAATTTAAGTTTATGCGTATGTTTCACTAAAATCGTTTATTAATAGAAAATCATGCATTAATAGGGGTCATTAATAAACGATTATGTATACATTAATTAACCTCGTTAATACACGGTCGACGGAAAAATTCTTTAAGTAACTGGAATTCAAACAAATTTTAATCTGTCGTAGTAGGTCATGAAACAAAAAAGACTACTACTGTCAGGGTTTTTGCATTTTATAATGACAGTTAATTGAATTGTGTCAGGTAATTTAATTTCGAGTTATTGTTAACATTGTTATTAGAGTGTTGTGTAAGTATTAATCTGAAAAATGCTTTTTTCTAACAACGCAGTTATTCATTTTTGCTACGGATTTTGTGATGGAAATGCAGAAGCGGCAGTTCGTGAATATCATAGACGCTATCCAAATAAAAGAGTTCCAGATGCTCGCGTTTTCATCAGAACACTGAGAACACATCAGAATTTTCGTAAGTTTGCCCTACGTGTTAATAACGAACGGAACAGACATTGTCGATATAATATTCAGAACAATCGTATACTACGTACTTTTGAAAACAATCCGAGGCTGAGCTCTCGGAAGGCTCTCAGCACCTTCACATTCCTAAGTCTAAAATATTAGGAACACTACACAATGACCACAGACATACATATCATCTACAGCCTGTTCAAGATTTGCACCCTGGTGATGCTGAAAAAAGAATAAGATTTTGCCAGTGGCTTTTAAACTGGATGGATCAGAATCCTCGAGAAATTCGGTGAAGATCATTTCAAAATGAATTTTCCGTAAATGTTTGGTTGGGCGTTATTGATGGTAATGTTTGTGGTCCACATTTCCTACCCCCAAGGTGGAACTCGGAACTGTTTATGGAGTTTCTTAACAATAATCTGTAGGACTATAAAGGTGTTTGTATAAAAAAAAACTTGAGGGGGAATTCCTGGAGATCAGGTTGATAGAGGGTGTACAGACCTCCAGGTACACCCAGGATGTTTTTTGACGTCAGATTCGTGATCAGCGTACCCGAAAACCCCCCGAGTAATAAAAATGAACAACTTTGCACCCTTTTAAAAAAGTTTTTTTATGAAGTAAAATGTGGCTGCAAATTTGATGCAGTTTTTGATGCATTTTTGCACACAAAAATGCATTTTTTGACAAGCCCCCTTCGTTATCCTGCGAACTTTTTTCTAAATTGTTTTTAGAATCGAATGCAAAAAACCCGAGGTCTCTACCTGCGTGTCATAAAAAGTGATAGCTTTTTTCACTCATTTTCCCCGTCTAAGAAGCAAGGCAAATTATATCCCCATTAGGAACGCAAACATTGGAGAGAAAATCTACCCGCGAAAATCTACCCGTGGACAAAACGTACCTGCGATTAGCAACAACCAATAAGAGAGCGTGATTTATAGCATATTGCTAATCAATGGTAGGTTGTGCCTATATGCTCCCGAGATAGTACGATGCCGCAAACTTAATATGTTGTTCAGGATGTAAAACTTAACTACCATGCCAAATTTCAAAACTCCCCGATTTAATGTAAACAAAACCCAATTTTAGATCCCCGTTGATTGGACTAATAATAATGATTCATAGTTTAGTTATTTTACATGATCTTGTTAATTTGCTTCCACAAATCTCATTTAGTTTCGTTAATGTTACTATTTGGTTTTTCTAGTTCGAATTTCTCTTGTTTTATTTATTAATATAATAATTATATTGATGTAGGACTATACCCATTCATAATGTTTAAATTTATTTTTATTTTCATAATAAACAGTGACCATTTATAATAGAAAACTGTTTGATCCTTAAGATTGCATTATTTCAATACTGCCTGTATCAAAATTTCTAAAATTGATTATGTCGTAACTCAAGACTTTCATTAAAAAAACAAGTATACAAAACAATTAGGTTTTTTTTTATTCAAAATGCATTTTTTAGGATATTAATGCAAAATTAGTTTTTAACTTGTTCTGTAAATGAAGGAAAATAGTTTTCTTTGCTTCCTGAAAAGTAACCATTTTTGAATTACGTCATATTGTATTACCGTCGATATGTAGGTACGTATATTTACAAAATCGTTTATTGAGGTTTATCTCAATTTGCTCTCTTGTAACGAAAATATAGTCCATACATCATGCAAATAATTTCCCTAGGAGTGGCAGATTGGCATTTATTTCTAGCAGCATGTCTCATAGCTTATTTACAAATTGCGCCATAGTAAGCTAAAGGTCGACATTGATGACTTGGTCACGTCGTAAGTCGTAAACCATGAATGTTTTGTATTCAGGTCAAGGTCAGGCGTAGATACACTGAAATATATTTCAGTTAATTATTGTTGCATATAAGTAAAGTATTTAATTTTTTCCAATAAATAATCAATTTCGAATCCTACCTAATTAACTAGACCTACCTAAAATGGATAGTTACATAAATATATAATAGGTACCTACCTACCTTTCTACATATACACTCAGTGCAAAAAAAAGTGGCGCGCCTAAAGTTTGGTGAAAATTTAAACCGAAATATCTTGTGAACTAACCGTCCGATTTTGATGAATTTTAATATGATATTTAGAGCATACTTTCAAGAACATTTTTTTGTGTCCAACTTCTATTCTAAGTAATTTTCCTTACTGTGTTAGTTGAAAAACGGTATAGGTGTTTTTTCAGCTGTGTTCAAGGTGCCCTGTGGAGTATAATGGTGGAAATATAATTTTTTTAGAAAGAGCAAAATATTAAGCAGTCTTTTCTGAATCTGCATGGTTTTTTTTTAAATTTTTATCTCTTAAGACATGGGAGATACAAAGCTGAACAAAAAGCATTGATAGATATTGTTATTCCAATGGTACCTGAGTAACTATCGTTAACTACCCATTATGTCTCATATTTCGATGTTACAAACTATACCAGTTTCGTATTCTGATTACAAATAATGAAAAACGATGAAAATTCCCGGAAAACTATGGAACATCTGGAAAGAAAACTTTTCAATTTTATCGAAATACCTAATCGTTTGAAAGGCAAACCAGGAAAATTTTATCATGAATTATTTTTCATTTTCAATGATATTTATTATTAGAGGTTTGGATTAAATTAAACGATAGAATGAGTGGAGAAAGAGGTCTGTTAATATGCGTTCTAAACAACAACTAACTTACTATATATATATGTCGTGTTATAATACAAGAACCAAATATCATCAGCGGCTCAAGTGTTTATAGTAATAAATTGTCATTAATGGCGCCGCCTAAAGATATAACATCCTGACTGATACATTGACCTTAAACTAGTTAGTTATACATTTTGCTTAGATTTCTAGTACTCCCACTCAAAATTATAACTGATAATAAAAGTAAAATAAAGTATACCTAGATATATTTATGATAATCTACAGGGTTAATCAAATATTATATAATATAATGAAGTTTTAATGTAAACCAATGTTTCCACGCATTTCACTCAATCTTATAGCAGGTACGGGTTTTGTGAAGATATCCGCTTGCTGCTTCCTTAAGGAAATATAAGAAAGTGTAATATTACCTTTTTGTATGTTGCTCTCTTGTAAAGTGATATTTAATGTCTATGTTTGGCCTTTTTGTGGTTAGTGGGGTCTTCAGCGACGCTGATACAGCCCGTATTATCTTCATAGATAACAATTGAATTATTGGTTTGTATGTTGACCCTTGTTAATAATGATTTTAACCAGAGGACTTCGCGGATACATTCATACAGAGATTTGTATTCCACGTTCCAGTACAACATTCAAAAAGTCCACATAGCCAATTCATTTATTGTTACGATAACTTTTTTTTTAAACAAAATCATAGTAAATTAATATGCACCACAAGAGAGCAATATGGCCGCCTGGCCCACCACAACAGCAATGCTCCCTCCTCGCCAGTCGCCCAGATTGCCCGCCCGTGGCGCTGCCTATATCTAAGATTCATCCTCGCCGGTAAGGTAGAAATCGCCACACTTCTGCCCTTCGATAGAGTTCGATAATTGAGTAGTGATCCCGCCTTATCACAGATGTCGCCCGCCACACCATTCTTGAATTTATGCTGGTAACACTCGGCCATCCTGAAACAGATTAATGTCCTCATTAGTTGCATCTAACTTTCTAACAGATCAATCAGATCTTGTCGCCCTTATCTGTCATTTTCACTGTCGCCAGAATCGCTACTAAGCTCTTCGCCAGCTACGCATGCGCCGCTTCGATATCTCCTCAAAGCATCAACAGCCACCACTGCTTTAAACCGCTTATACCCTCGTACACCCTTGAGAGATGCAATTCTATACCTGTCATGACCTAACACCCTGGAAATGCGATATGGACCATCATATTTGTTTGAAATCTTTCTATTAACACCCCTCTCCTTTGCAGAGGTCGCCATAAGACCAAGTCACCTACTTTATAGTTGGTTGCAACCTTACGCCCTTTATCATATCTCGCCTTCATACGCCTAGAGACTTTAACCAAGTTATCCTTAGCCTTCAGCCTAGCTCCCAAAAGTCTC
>CAXKVY010007013.1:0-23669 GCA_964058915.1 Tetropium fuscum | reverse complement strand
TGTGTTGGCCTTAAAAGCATAGTCTATTCCTCGGCAGACTTCAGTACAATCAAATTCAAATCAACTCTTTCTAAGTTCTATAGGTACACAAATTTTCCATATTTTTTATTTCTTTATAAACGGAGGAAACATTTTTTTAGGTATTATACGTCGTTACACTAAGTAACCACTAGGACGAAAGGGTTAATTAATTGGAACCTACCTACCCTAATTCGTATTAATATTACTTCATCTCCAATAATTGTAAAAATAACATAATATTGATTACCATAATTATAGGTACGTAGGGGCATATTCACGTATTGGATTTATTGGACATTAATAAAAATAGGTAGGCCAAATATATACCTACTTATACTTACATATAAAATGCTTAAAATCGTTTTACTTATTTAGATAGGTAGGAAAGTATCCAATATTCATGATTTTATAAGGCAATTTAAATGAGGATCAAACAATCTAAGAAAAATCAATATCAATCTACTTAAGTTCGTTTGTACCTGGGTAGATCGGTGGCGTTTTGTAGAATGAGTTAATCAGTAAGTAGGTACTTCTACCTCATAATTATAAATTACCAATGTATAATAATAACCAATAATATTTAGTTAATAAATTTAGATTTTATATTTTAAAATGTAATGTGTCATGTCATACAAGACCGACCCAAAATGCCACATACACCAAAATGTAGGTACTACACAGGAACAAGAACACAAATTTTTTAGGAACGTTTAATAGGTACCCATCGAGATATTTGAATATTTAACAGCTCTATACCTACCTACCTACGTAGTACGTAGGTACCACAAAAACCTGACTTATAAGTACCTAAGTAGGTGGTAGGTACTTGCCACGATGTAAGAACTCTCAAATCTCGAATATTATTGGTAGGTGCCTACTGATGTAGCCACGAAGTCTTTGATACATTAGTGCCCTCGACATAACCTAATTATCTTCGACTTTATTCGCTTAAGGATAGATTAAACAGACAAACTATTTATTTGAGTGAAACGTCCATTTTATTTATGCCTAGTTCTTGTTTAGCAGTTTATTAAATTATTATCAATAGATTCTTACCTTGTTTTGAATAACATCCACAATCACATAAATAAGAAGGACTATTTCTTGTTCGTCGGATCCCATAAGGGGGCCCTGGAGGCCCGCCGTCGCCACATATAGAACACATACATGGTGGGGCCCAATCATGTTCAAGCCCTTAATGCTCATTTGCGACCAAATTGCCGAAAGACACGAACTAAAGACACATATTTACGAATAAATTATAAACAATCCGACATTTTGCCACGTGACACCTGTTGGTCTCAGGTAGATGAAATAGCGATGAAATAAAACCGTAAATGAGGTTATTTCTGTAATTTTGACTGGTTCTTCCTTACTTTCAAATGGTTGCAGTGTAATATCGTAGCTATATATTCGGTTTCAAGGTATTTTATAAATTTATAATCACAGATTTTTGACACTTAACCTAAGTTCGGCTCGAGGACACTCACGGAAATTAATAAATATAAATATCACAACAACACGAATGACTACCTATACAACATAATATCAAAACAGAACTCGAGTATTTTACATAAATATGTGTTCTGTTAAGGTGTGAACGATATTGAATATCAAGAGGGCATTCCCGTGTTTCGATTAATAAATGTTAAAATTGTCACAAACGTGGCTACAATACACCATGCACTAATCACTACACAAAATATCGAGGCGGCGTTGCATTTTCTATTAATTTCGACGTAAATCAACAGGTATCTGCAACAATTCGCGACGGGAGACAATTGATAACTTTGTCAATAATGTATAACGTTCACAGCCTTCTTCACATTTGACAAGTAACTGTCTTAGTTTATAACTTTTCGAGTAATTTTGCTGTACAGGTATCTGGTAGCCTCAATTTTCCCGTGTACGTACGAAGGGGCCGCGTATACTGGTTTACCTGAGCGGTGAGCCAATAGGAGAAGGGTACGTGAATTCTAACGCAAGGTAACTGTACCTATTTGAGTTTCAGCCGCATATTCTATAGTTGTTATATAATTAGATAACTTCGTACGGTTGCCGCATGTTGCTTCTTTTTATTCATTTCTGTTTTCTGTTCAAGAGAAGAGCCATTCACGAGGAAGATTCTTCTGGTGTGTATAATGCCCACTGCCCAGATGCGAGATGCAAATAAGTCAACTCGCACTGGTCCGCAAAGAGCAGTTTACGCGTCTGCCACAAAACAATGAAAACATAACCTTAGAACTTAGAATAGGACCGATTGACATACCATATAGGTGTTTTCGTATATCTATTGGTATCTAGAATAGGGGGCCTGGAGGATTGGGGATGTCTTAATCCACGTCGATTCAAGGTTTGAAACCAATAAGAATATATTTATAATACATAAGTAAGTCGTGCCCAGTGCCCAATTCATATTAATATGTTTGCCATGTTTTACCTAAATTTTACACAAGTATTAAACCTACTAGGTGTATCGCGTGTCGTAAGTCCTTATCTCAATCTGTTTTTGACACTAACATAAACTGATTGATAAGCGGCAAGGTACGCCAGGACCGTTCTCGAAACATTTTGTGTTTATTTTAAGAAATTTATTATATTATTGCAGTCTATAAGTTTTAGCAAATATTATATAATATAGATAGCCAACTGTGCGTTAAAATGTAACGATCATATACTTATTTAGTATATTTGATGAGAGTAAACGTGGTGAGCGGACAACTTGCTCTTTACCATGATATACCTAGGTATTTTTTATTTTTGTCCTTTTTCCCAGTTTAATTGTTCACATAAACAGCTCGTCAACAGGTTCGACTATTGCAAAATTATTGTCCATTTTTATACTATCGTAACTCTAAAAATAGTAGGTACCTATATAGACGGATTTTCAATCGGTTTTCAGCATATGAAAAGTTAACCTTTTCTCTATGACCTGTTATGTTTTAATCTTCA
Source organism: Tetropium fuscum (assembly GCA_964058915.1). NCBI lineage: Eukaryota > Metazoa > Arthropoda > Insecta > Coleoptera > Cerambycidae > Tetropium > Tetropium fuscum. The sequence goes on along the minus strand of CAXKVY010007013.1, from coordinate 20,696 downwards.
AAATTTTCATTCAAAGGGTACAGGTTGAAATTGCGTTTTTTCAAATATTGCGTAATTTTTTTTATACGGGTCAATTAGAAAATGTCCTTTTTTGCTTTTTGAACATTTTCGCGATATAGAGGCATTCATTTGGTCCGCCTTGTATAAAACCATTACTTTTTTTCATTTTCAAAAAAAAAAATACCTTGCATATTACCCAAATCAGTTTTCCGAGTTTTCAAACTGATTTGGATAATGTTTTAAAATTGAAAATTTTACTGAGCTTAGGGGCTACTTGTCGCCATGGAAATGTAGATTCTGAAACAATGGTATATGCCAATATTTTTGAAAAATCAGAATATTTGAAAATTTGAAAGTTCGTTATGAAAAAACGAAAAATCGAGAAAATTTTCTTGTGAAAACGGGTCCCTCCTCAATTTCAAATCCTCAATTTTGGGCAAGGATTTCACCACCCTGTACAATATCCCTTGAATGAAGATTTTGAGGATTAAAACATACCAGGTCATAATGAAAATATTAGTTTTTCATATATGCTGAAAACCGATTGAAAATATGCCTATTTTTAAAGTTACACTAGTATAAAAATGGACAATAATTTGCATTAGCCGAACCTATTGACGAGCAGTTTAGTGTGTATCTTTGGCTTTAGTCTATGTCTATACAAATCTTTATACAGGTTGATAAGGACACCTACCTCTCTAGTCTCTGACTCTACCTTTCAGGCGAGCGGTGACACATGTTCTTTTCATGTAAATTAAAACATTAAAATTAAACACTTTTTGTCTCTTGTAATGTTTTCGAAAAATGCACTGTTTTCGAGTTATAATAGACGATTTAAGGTCCGTAATTTCTAAGAGTCGACAACAAAAATTCATATCTCGGCTTTTACTGAACTTTATTTAATGTTGATTGTTAATACTTACATATACTTAAACCGTAACATAATATATTTTGTAATAAAGCAACTTTTCATTTTCATCCTGAAATTTATCGTCGCATATCTATTTTTTTTTGTATGAGCAAAATGCCTAGTACGACACCGATTGTGCGCAAGCAAGAAAAATAGCGATAATTGGATATTAATTTCAGGATGAAAATGAAAAGTTGCTGAAACAGGTGGCGAGAACTGATCTGCTAATTTTTGCAAATGACTTCAAATGAAATATGAAATTTAAATGATACAGATTTGATGATATATAAATACACAATGTTAATGTAAGACAGTATTTTATAATAAAATATAATAATTAGCAAATAACCAATTTAATATTCAATTATACTTTCGTCGAATATTTCAGTGTTACAATATATTATTTCTGAGTTTTTACGTTTCTTCGAACTTTATGCCTTTCGTTATCCAGAGGGAAATTTAATATATATTCTATTTGAAAAAAAAGATCGAAACAACAAGAAAGTTTGTTTGTTGAATGGTATCTTACCTGCAATGTGTTCTAAGCATTTTCGCAAAAATAGTTTCACGCAATCAAAACATTCAAAATGAATTGATTAGACAATATTGCATGAAATTTACATGAGTTGAATTGTGAAACTACTATTACCCACGAAATTATTACAGCTTCTTCAAATGAACTCGCAAAACGTGTATGAACTTTCGCAGTGCAGACTGCTTCAATTGTCCAAACAAGTTTAAACAAATTAGTAACGTGAGATGTACGCGTGATTTGTATTAAAAAATATTCTACATTAATTCTTGATTTTGAAATTATTAATTATTTAATTCTTAAATTTATACATGCATACATAGACAATAAACTCGTTGAAATATAAATAATTTAGGTGCCTATTTAACTATAAATATACGCGTATCTGTCTTAGATTAAGCAGCTTTGAAAAAAGTAGAAAAATATAATAAAACGTATAATCTGCTACTATTAATATCACTATTAATAAACTATCGCTTTTTATGAATATATTATTAAAAATGCTTTAATATATCAAAAAATACCAGTAATTCGATGATAAATTTCAGGATGAAAATGAAAACTTGCTTTATTACAAAAAAACAGTTGTTTAACTATAAGTATCAACGATCATTTTGCCACCCAAAACATTAAAAAATGTTAAGTAGAAGCCGAGATATGAATTTTTGAAGTTGTCGACTTTTTTAGCCATTTTCGGACTTTAAATCGCCTATATCAAAAACAGTGTATTTTTCGAAAGCATTACACAAGAGACAAAAAGTGTTAATTTTTACCTAATTTAGAAAATGTGTTTTAAATGTATTTTTTATATTTTGTTTACTTTGAATTCATTGTTTATAACAAATTATCTAATACTCGGACAAAAAAATATTATTTAGGTTTTCTTGTTCCCTAAAACGCAACTAATCGATTCCAATTGGTTTCAATCAGGAAACTTTATTTGGGAAGTTCTGCGACTTTTTTATTCATCTCTTTGGGGGATCACCGCTCCCCTATTTTGGGTACTTTGACCTGTACGTAGTACTAATGTATTTTCTTTGCTATCTATTGTCGAGTCATTTGGCTATTATTTATGGTTATTAATATTAGTTGGTTTCCTGGAAATTTGTTTGATAGGTTTTTCTTCTTTTGTTGATCTTGTTGGATTTTTTGTATTTCACGATTTTAGTTTTAGGTTTTTGGGTAGGCATTTGTTTGTTTGATTTTGTGCTTGTATTAGGTATCGCTGTTTTTTACCTTTATCTGCCAGAAGGATATAGTTGAGGTTATGAACAAAGCAAAAAGCAATTCATGCAATTACTTATCAATTATGACAAAAGTGTACCTGGGTATACAGCTGCGAGCTGCTTCCATGTTTTTTTATTTTATAATAATTTTGTGTTTTAATTATCACCCGACGAAGATACAAAAATATTATATAATATGCACTTTACAAATTCACTTTATTTTTCCACAATACAATATTACAAATGTTTCGTTCTATACCTATTCTATAGTTATATACTTTCTATAATTTTTTAGTCGGAATAGGCCAAATCACTACTCTTCAAAATTACCCTTTCAAGGCTGATTGATTATAAGTAGTACATAAATAACAAATCTAAATAAAGGGTCCGCCAATAGGGACGCTCGATCTTTGACAGCTCATGGCGGCCATGTTGTTTGTGGTAGAGTTGGCAAACGTAGTTGTTATTATTCAGTGTATCTTCACAAATCACCATGAACCAATTCAGCCGCGAGCAACATGTGCAAATCGTTAAAACTTATTACGAAAATCATTCATCGGTTCGAGCAACGTTCCGCGCGCTCCGCCAATTTTACGGTGCAATTGATCGTCCTGCTGAGTCGACTATCCGTCGTTTGATTAACAAATTCGAGGCAACCGGTTCGGTGAACAATCAGCCAACACCGACGCGTCGTCGAAACGTCCGATCTGCCCAGAATGTCGCCGCTGTGCGCGATAGTGTGCGTGAAAATCCGCGACAGCCAATTTCACGTCGCGCACAAGAACTCCGCCTTTCGGAAACATCATTTCGCCGAATCTTGCATCTGGATTTGGGCATGCATCCGTACAAGATCCAGCTGACACAAGAGCTCAAAATAAACGACCATAGACAGCGCCGTATCTTCGCTGATTGGGCTTTAGAGCAGTTGGAAGTCGACCCTGATTTTGGTCGCAAAATCATCTTCAGCGATGAGGCACATTTTTGGTTAAATGGGAATGTCAACAAGCAGAATTGCCGTTATTGGGCCGAGAACAGTCCACAGGAGGTCCACCAGGTCGCAATGCACCCAGCAAAGGTAACTGTTTGGTGTGGATTTTGGGCCGGAGGCATCATCGGGCCGTATTTCTTCGAGAACGACGATGGTGTGTCCATCACGGTAAACGGCGAACGATACAGATCCATGATATCGAACTTTTTCTGGCATGAAATCGACAATATGGATGTCGAGGATATGTGGTTTCAGCAGGACGGCGCTACGAGCCACACAGCGCGCGCCACAATGGATCTTCTGCACGAGCGCTTCGGAGGAATGGTTATCTCGCGCGGAGGCGACATCAATTGGCCACCGAGATCGTGCGATTTAACCCCACTAGACTATTTCTTGTGGGGTTTTCTTAAATCACAGGTCTACGCAAACCAACCACAAAACACTGATGCCCTCAAAGTCAACATACGCCACGCCATCGATGAAATACAGCCCGATTTGTGCGCCAGAGTCATTGAAAATTGGACTTCTCGTATGCGCGCCACCCAGCGAAGCCGAGGTGGACATTTGACCGATATTATTTTCCATACATAATGCCTTCGAATACTCTTTCAAACAAAAAATAAATTTCATTTATACCTCTCACACAACTTGCTTTATTTCATTTTAAAGATCGAGCGCGCTTATTGGCGGATATAACGTTATATCCCTTTATAACGTTAACCACAGATTATCTAATATCGCAATACATAAACTCCGGCTCAACATCTTATAGACAGACACACCTGCAACACACCAGTCAGTTTTACAGCTATAAAATACAGGTACCTGCATAGTTCCGAAGGTTGGTTTCGGATTCTAGTCATTAAAATAGAAACAAAAAGTTCGCATTGCATATATATATATATATATATATATATATATATATATATATATATATATATATATATATATATATATATATATATATATTTATATATATAATATATAAATAATATATATATATATATATATATATATATATATATATATATATATATATATATATATATATATATATATATATATATATTATATATTATATATATATATATATATATATATATATATATATATATATATATATATATATATATATATATATATATATATATATATATATATATATATATATATATATATATATATATATATATATATATATATATATATATATATATATATATATATATATATATATATATATATATATATATATATATATATATACAATATATACATATATATATATATATATATATATATATATATATATATATATATATATATATATATATATATATATATATATATATATATAATATATACAATATATACATATACATATATATATATATATATATATATATATATATATATATATATATATATATATATATATATATATATATATATATATATATATATATATATATATATATATATATATATATATATATATATATATATATATATATATATATATATATATATATATACAACAACTATTATAAAAGTTGCACACATAAATTCTCTCCCTTAACGGTCGTATACATTTTTTTCGTACGCCTAACCGTTTTGGAGATACGACGCGCAGACAGTGAAAAATGCATGCATATATTCGCATATATTCATATAAGAATGCATATATTCGCCAAACATCTTTCGCTGTTATTCAATACGTCCATCGTCCATATAAACACAATAAAAATATGTTTTTCCTATGGCACATTTTGGCAGCAAAAGTCTAAAACGCCTGAAGTATATTTACAGATTTATGCAAAAATATTTTGACAGCTTTATGCAAATTGTTTAAGTCAGTAAAACTAGTTTTATTCCAGATACCTTTTTTATTTTCAAATAGTGACCAACAAAATAATTTGAGCAACACTTTTCCCATTGTTAACCAAAAATCAGGCACACAGGGATGCTACTTATTTCAAATTCATTTGCGTACTGTTTACCCTTACACGCTGCATACATAACAGTGACAGAAGTAGACAAGGAATAATTTAGTATAGTAAATATGACAAAGGGGCCATCATACGCAAGTGGATAGTCATAGGTAACCTTCCCTACTTGTCTTCGCTTGCTGCAATCGTGGACAAAGCGTTTTAACGACTGAAGGGCTGGTGCTAAATTTGCCATTTTTGGTGAACAATAATTCTACATTCTAAAAATGTATGGAATCCTCAGTACTTATGGCTATTTCAGTCACATCTAAAAGGTGTCCTTTCTCTTCATTATTATTGGCATTAGTAGGGACTAAATTATTTTGTTACATTTCGTATGCGTGTTTGGCACCGATTTATATTACGTACACAGATTTCGCATTTGAACTCTGATTCATTTTAAATTAGAATGGGACCAATGGAATTGCGCTGGGTGCCAAATACATATGCGGATTGTATAAATGCGTACCGTGGTCCCATGATGTGAGAAGACAGAAAGCAGAATAGCACCATAACAGACCATGTTTTCCTCACATCGCAGGTTAGTATGTTAGCTAGAGAGCCAGTGAAAGGCAGATAGTACTTGTACTTTTTTAAATATTTGTAATTTTTCTCTTTGTGTTTTTTTCCAGCAATCCTCAAATTTTGTCCATTTACTCTTTCATACCTCTTTCATACCTGTACATGATATGGGGAGTAACTAAGCCCGGTCGCGGTAGGTTCAGAGTTACTCAGGTAACAGGTGCAAGAATCAGATGAACTTCAACAGTATTTTACCAAAGCTGTCATTTCGATATTTTAAAATATGCTATTACTGTAATTGAAACATAACAATGGCAGATGGTTCCCAGTGAGCAAAATAAGATCTTATTTAAGGAATTATTACGTAATTGTATTAGATCTATGTGCCTAACTGCACGCAAATGTGTGGAAACTGTAATTTCTATGTGTGTATTGGATGTGGGAAGTGAAGCACCGTGGCACAACACATTTAGGGACAAATTTGGGAATAGTTACGAAAATTGTGCCTTTACCTGTCAATTCTTTAAAGACACCATTGCGGAATTGCGGTCGACACCATTGCGGAATTGCGTCTGTCTTAAATTCGTGTTTATAACTGCCACAAATCCCGCTAAATCATTATTATAAAAAGATGATGTGAACTGCTACACACAAATTAGGAATTATTTTACCTTTTTTATATTTAATGTGTTCTCGATGTATCTCTTGGGAAATTTATTAACACAACTCTGCGGCGTCGTGCCATCCGCCAAACAAGCAAACTAAAAACATTTATTACGTTTTGTAATATATAATAAGATTTCAACCAAACGAGAGTCAATTTTCTCTTGCGAAGATATATTATTTTTGGTGTAATTTTTCAATGTACTAGCAACAGTAAAAGGGGCATTCATAGAAAAAAGGTATAAAACAAATATTTTTCAAAAAATAATGATAATAATAATTTAATGTTAATAATATTTTCGAATTTTGACCAAGAAATTATTTAATAAGTAACTTTTACAATTGTTCATTAAAGATTAATCAAATGGGTGCTTTATTTTTACACAAATAGTCGTTTTTATGTTTGTTTACAAAAGTCAAACAAGAAACAATAATGGAAAACATGGCAGCTACACACAAAATTCCCTATTTTTGTCAGAAGGCGCAACTTGGGTAATGTGTTACACACTTCCTCCTAGGTGTGACACAATTCCTAATTTTCGTTACTGTTAACACAAATAGGGAATCATGTAACAAAATTCCGTGTTTGTGTGTCGCAAAGTTAAAAGGGTACACGCTTTCGAAACCGTACCTATTTTGTGACAGGTCTTGACACGTTTTAAGTATATGTGTAGAAATTGCGTATAGACAAGTACCTGCTATACATTTGGATGCGTTTCTTACATTAAAAAAATGTTTAATTTAATATCAACATTAGAAAAAACCGTTTGATGTTTGTTGTTGTACCCGAAAAGTGGGTTACTTACCAATAACGACACATTGTTTTGGCCAAAGCACCTATTACGCTGGGAGGTGGAAAAGCTTAGGGCGGACCCAGATTCGTCTCCAGATACAAATTGGGTCTCCCAGAAGTAGAGATGGTACTGAACAGGTGAAATTGATGAACCGGTGAGAACGGTTCCGTTCTTTTTTCAGAACCGTTCTCAATACCTGTTACCGCTCAGAACGTTCAGACCACGATACTAACGTGTCGATGTCGAAACAACGACTACAAAGTTCCAGTTCAGTTGTTCATTCTACTGTGGCAACTACGTATGTATCATGTATATAACGGACTTTTTTTATTCAAAATACGAATCGGCGGTAAATTAATCATAATGAATAAAAGAACTAGCGCCATGTGGATTTTTTTTACGATTGCGGACCCAAATAAGCAATTAGCTAAATGTAATTTATGTAAACAGGTCCTCTCGTATAAGTAATCGACAACAAATCTCAAGACATATACTTGGCAGACACCCTATAGTTAACATACTAGTTAGTTTATATGTTTAATTTTTATTTTATGTAAAATATATTCAACTCGCATCGCAAAACTTAATACAAGTAGTAAGAAGTACATGAAATTACTGGAACTAGTCCGAACCTTGCTGAACGTCTGAACAGTCAACTGCGTCTGAACTGTCTGGTCTGAAGTTCTGGTTCTGAACATTAGAATTGCAATAACAGGTAACAGGTATAGTTCGTATTCGAGAACCGGTTCACTGAACGGTTAGTCAATACGCGTTCTCAAGAACCGGTTCAGTTCTTTCCGTACCAACCCTACCCAGAAGTGTTGTGTTAAATTAAAAAATATTTAAACGTTTGAAAATGGACCTATATAAATGGAAAATATATATATGGAAATATATATGGAAAATGGACGACATATTCGACATATTATAATAACGACACGTGCACAAAGAAAATCACACCTAACACAATTTATCCTACGTGTAAGACACGATGTCTGTTGTGTTGATACAGGTAAATAATGGTGAAACTGTTCATAAATGTGTCACACGGAGCATACATGTGAGTCTTTAGAGAAATCGTGGGCAAAATTACTAATTTGTGTCACATGCTTATGCCCTTTGGTTCCTCAAAAACACCATACCTACAATGTGTCACACCACACGTTCCTAAATTACGTATTTGTGTCTTTGATCGTCACAAACACATCGCGGGAATTTGTTTAACACAATTCCTACTTCATATTACTTTTCTATTTTTAATATGTAACAATGCCTTGTGGGTGAATTCAATTCCTACATCGTGTAAAAGATCACACAATGCCTTTTTAGGGCCACATTGTGACGTCACTCAATATTTTGTGTGGTTTTTGACGCAAAATAAAGGAAATGTGTCTTAACAACGACGTCGCCAACGACACATTTCACTTTTAGGAATAAAATGCTCACTGGGTTGTGGTGGTTATGACGTCACGGCAGACGGTTTTGAATTTTTTTCTTTTGAAATTTCAAAGTATTTTACCAAACATGAAATTTTAATACGTTGTTCTTAACAGTATGAGAAACTTATATTTATCACGGCAGAACAGTCCGGCAGGCAGTGAAACTTTACCAGCTGCTAGCACGTACCACCCGAGCATACGTATATACTGTTTGTAACATCGAAATATGAGACTTAAAGCAACTAGCAAAAACCGTCATTATATCGAGAAAACGAGCCGTACTACCGTATTTTTAACAGCATTGTGAAGTATTACCGATTTCTAGGAATTTAAGGAAAAACAAATTATTTTATATACATCGCCCATCACATTATGGCATTATCATGTAGGGTAACAAAGTATTGATCACCTATATACCTTTCGTCATACCATAAAACCATTGGACTGTGAATGTGCTGCAGAATAAGAATGTTTCCCATTCAAATATCACGGATCCGTGTCACATCGACATCATTGGCACTCATTTGGATGTCTAATACCATCGAACCTGGGGTAAAGTGGGGTCAACAATAATTCTTGAAATAGAAGTAAAGTTGATTTAACGATAGAAAATCTATTTCGATATTTGACATTCTATCTTTAGTAACCTATTTTTTCTGTAAAATTATGTTGGCAATGGATAGACTAATAGATTCCTGTGTGAGATTGGTGGCGCTCTTGAGAAATGATGCATTTTAGTTTATTAATTTTTATGGGTTGGTGTTGATGTCAAAAATATTGATGTCAAATCAGATTTTCTATTGTTAAATCAACAATAATACAGTTATTCTTTAATTTAGTGTATTATTTTGATGGGTGATGGGTTTTGTGTTGATTACAAATTGATTAGTTATTAGTATTCTATCAAATCATAACAACTTGTTGAATGAACGCGCCTTTATACTGACGATTTTAGCTTTCTGTAAGAAAAGTTATACTGCCCCGATCTCCTACTGAGGCAATTGTGGGTATCCTTTGAAATTTTTTTTATGTCTCATATTTCGATGTTACAAACTTATAAGTATATGAGGCATACGGTACATGGAGAATAGAAATCTCCGTTCTCTCTTTATCTCCAATGAAACAGTACTATGATATATACATATGTTTATTTGTTCATATTATTTATATCAATTTTTATATTCATTCTATAATCAATGACATGCAGATTTAATGGATATAAAAGTGAGTACTGTTTGTAACATCGATATATGAGACATAAAAAATAACTGTATTAAATAATAACTGAATTACCTACTTCTATTTCAAGAATTATTGTTGACCCCACTTTACCAAAAAATGTTCGATGGTATTAGGCAATTTAGGCATTCAATGAATGCCAATGTGCCGATGTGACACGGCCGAGGAACATGTAAAATGGATCCGTAATATTTGAATGGGAAACATTCTTATTCTGCATCACATTCACGTTAGTATATATATAGTAGGTATGAGAGAGTAAATAGACAAAATTTGCAGTTTGGTAAAATATGTATCTGCCTTTCACTGGCTCTCTAGCTATGTACCAATAAAATTACATTAGCATAATAGGTCAGTCACTGAAGACATTCCAAGTCTACTCTAACAAAATTCCAAATGGTCTCAAATTTTGACACAAGTTTGCATTACATTACTCAAACTAAATCTGATTTTGCAACCCATTTGAAGGTCTGGATCATTATAAAACATCGCTATTACAAAACTTCGCTATAACTTTTTAAAAAAATACAAAAGTGGTACAAACTGAAGGACATGCTGAGTGTGAGTTCACTGTGAATAATATCCCAAGTTTGGAACCTCTTTTTCCACCCGGAACCATACTAATTCTGAAAATTAAATAAATTTTGCCATAACATCATACAAATTTCACAGTGTTCCGGGCTGCACATGAGGTTGCAAATTTAAAGTACAGCTTAGAAAATAATATTTAATAAATTTTTAACTCTGTTTCGAAAATTTTACTTTACTTTGCCCCTCTATTAAAAAAAATATCAGCTCAAGTATAAAACTTATTTCCGTTCTCTCAAATTTTTTGAAAATTGACATGCGGGTTCGAAACAATATTTAAACGTAATTCATAATTTGCAAACCTTTTGTATTTTTTTTGGAAAAGTTATGGCAAAATTAACGAAATATTCAGAATTAGTATGGTTCAGGTTAGAAAAATAGGTTGCAAAAGAGTTATAGCGAGTTTTGCAAGTTTTAGTTAAGTTATAGCGAATAATTGTTGTTTCTTTAAAATTTTTATAATATTCCCGACCTCAAGTGGGTTGAAAAATGAGATTTAGTTTTAATAATATATCTCCTTGTGTTAAAATTTAGAAACTTTTGGGTTATTCATACCTTTTTGGTATTCACTGACTGGCCTATAGACATTAAACACACATCTATGTATCAATGATGTATAGCAATTTGGTTAATTATTAGTTTAGTTAACAATATTAATTTCTTGAAAATAATAGGTTGCCGTGAGCACACGTAATTTTCATTCTTGACATAGTATGATAGCAATAGAAAATACCATTTCCACTATAAACCAAACAAATTGATATGTATTAAATGCTAAATACATGCTTCTTGTCCACAGTATATTTAATTTTATACACGGGCATGTTCTTAATAACTGTACAAGGGTTATCCTATGTTTTTCAAACTACATAATTTCATCAAGGTTATTACTTATAAACGCACATTAGCATTTATTGCTAAAACATGTTTATTCATTTCTTATCCAAATTACCAAACATGTTCATATTCAAATGACGTCCTGAAATACAGTCGTATAATTATTGTACGTGTACAGGGCATCACCTCAGTTTATTTCCCCCATTCGCTTAATAGTGATGACGTTGAACGATAAAAAAGGTCTTTGAATCTCGTTTTTTTCGATTAGTATTTCAGTAATTACAAGAAATATTCTTAAATTAGTTTTTTTTTAATTTGTAGGTATCTACATAATATACCTACAGGGTCCCTGATATGTATGCAAACGGTCGATTATCTCCTAAAGTAAGATAGCTATCTAAAAATCTTAAGATTTTGAAGTTGCAGGGTTTATTGAATTTTCAACCACATTTAACATGACATTCAAATGAGCTTCCTGGACACTTTTTCGTCGATCTGTAACGCCTCCAGTTTCACGAAAACGCTGCAATGTTTTTTAAAAGGTTGATTTAGAAATAGTGTCCCGATCGTCATGCAATTCTTGACAAATATCCACTACTTCATCATAACTTCGTCTCAAAAATGTCAGTAGTTAAAAATGAGTTTTAAAAAATAATATAAATATAATATAATAAAATATAAAATAGTCCGTATGATACTAATCGAGCAGTCCAGTAATCTTATATATGATTAACACTATAATTTATTTTTTGACTAAATCAAATATGTATTAAAATAAATCATCTTTTCAAAAAGTCCCATAAGGTGGACCGCCCAAGATGGCGGACTAGTTATTTTTTTATGCACTTCCATGACATGGGTATCAAATGGAAGGGTTTGCTGAGAAGAATACGAAAATAAAATTACGTCACCCTAAATTCAATAAGGCTGACTCCCAAATATGGCGGACCAGTTATTTTTTATGCACTTCCATGATATGGGTATCAAAGGCAAGGGTTTGCTGAGAAGAATATGAAAATAAAATGTCGTAGCTCTAAATCCAATATGGCGGAATCCCGAAGATGGTCCGACTATGTCTTTTTATGCACCTACGTGATATGAATATCAAATGAAAGTGTTCACGGGGAAAACATCCAAAATGGCGGAAAATAAGATGGCCGCTATAGTTATAACTCGGCAAAGGTTAGCCGGGGTTTTTGGAGTCCCCGATTACGACTTAGGGGTCGAATTGTTCCGCTCAAATATTGTAACTGAATTTTAAAAGTACGCCTTGGCTGGCTTCATACTACGACTTGTGTAATTTGGCGAGATGGGCGTCAATAGCATTGGTTCGTAATCTGTCTAAGAGAAGGAAAGCTCCAAAATCAAACCCGAAACGGGTTTGCGGTTTAAAATCATTAAATTATTAAATTTTATCCATACAGACTTCAGATGAATAAAATTATTTCCCTTAGCCCAGTAAATATACCCGTTCTTATTCTGATGAAGGTCATTTTGATGAAGGTTCTGATGAAGGTCATGGATACGGTCATGCTTCATCGAAACAGAAGCACCGAAAGTGAACATTCATTCATGGTTGAATGTTCATACTGAATGTTACTGAAGGATGTCAAAGTGGCGATTTCGATTTTGATTAACTATTTTTTAGTTTGAAATGTGCACGATAAAAAACAAAAAAGTAATAAAATTTCAAAAATTATTACAGAAAAACAAAAATAATAAAAGGACAAGCAAAAAACATCTGGCTGTACAAAAGTATAGATAACATAAAAAAAAACAAAAAAAAAAGTATTCTGCAAAAGAAAGCCAAACACGCGAAGTACAGAATATGGAAAAATATATTTATTCTCTAAACTTATAACAATCAAAATTAAAGGAAAAAAGTAATGTTTGCTCTCACTCCCCCATAAACAAACTCTTAAAGTCCATTGGTCATCTAACAATATTCCTAAAAAAAATATGTAAATGCATAAAATCTTGTAGAATCTATTAAAACAACTACTTTTCCTAGCTATATGCTAGAAAATATTGAATTACATATACAATACAATTACATATACTATTGTATATGTAATTTAATATTTTCTAGCATATAGCTAGGAAAAGTAGTTGTTTATAAAACAACTACTATTACATTACAATTACAAATACTATTGTATATGCAATTCAATATTTTCGAGCATATAGCTAGGAAAAGTAGTTGTTTTAATAGATCTCTAGAAATTTAACAACTTCTGGATAACTGTATGCCTAATGCTTTTATATATAATATGTTCAAATATAAATATAAATAGTATAATTCTAAGAATGTTAGTTCCGTCAAAAACTAATGTCATAAAATCTCCCTGAAAGTGTTGGAGTGTGAATATTTTAAATTCAAGTATAAATGCTCAATAAAAAAATCGTACATCACTTTGAATCTAAGTGGTTCGTTTCCGTAAATATGTCCAGATATGCAACTGGTAAGTGTGTATATGTATATATATATATATATATATATATATATATATATATATATATATATATATATATATATATATATATATATATATATATATATATATATATATATATATATATATATATATATATATATATATATATATATATATATATATATATATATATATATATATATATATATATATATATATATATATATATTATGGGCCCAATTACAAAGTCAACGCGGATGAAGTCGCGGGTAAAAGCTAGTACTTACATACAGTTATATTGAATATCTCAATTCGTACCTATTATATAGATAATACATTTGCCACTTGTATCTACCAACTTATCTACACAGATATTGATTTATAAGTGTGATTTTTGATAGCATATAAATTAATTTATTGTATATGGTTCCACTTCCAGTAAATAATTAAAAACTTCTCTTTTGAAACAGTTTTCATTATTAATGTTTTTTATTTTATTTGATAAGATATAAAAAAATCACATATGTGCAAAAAATGGTCCCCTTTCATACGTAGGTACTCAATTTAGATATTCGAAAATTATAATTATTATTAAATCGTGTATTATACTGGTGAGTTGTTTGAAAGGCCTGTATATTTATTTTGTTTGGTTTGTAAAATGTAAAATCTTAACATTGATAAATAGGTATATATGCCTACAAGTGTCAGGTATTTATTATTTTTGAAATTTCCTCTGCAGTTTCTCTTATTAAAATGCCATCAATTGTACGAACTATCTGTTTCTGTATTACATTTTTTTTGTGCTGTCACGTTTCCAATCGCATCCTCTATGATCCCTGGTGCAGGACATATTGAAACAGTGAAAAACAATAGGTACCTGCCCATCCCTGTTACCAAAACAACGATCCTGCGAGGCAAAGGTACGAGAATAAGTAAACTGATTAAATACTAATTAATTTTTGATCTTGACATACTTTTCATTACATTGTTTACTTGAATTTCACGACCATCGAAAAGTTGTCTATTCACAAACAATAATTATGAATACGCAGTATTTTATTTATAATCAACTATCTAATAATAGTGATAAAAACAATTAAGCAATCTAGTAAATTAACTGAAGCAGGTATATTTAAAGTAATTATGTTTATTTGCTAAGAAATATTAGCAATGCTACGTGATTATAATGTTAGGACTGGTTTAGTCATTTTTTCAACATAACAATTCATATATTGGTGGTAGAATATTTTCCGATCATTTATGTCACAGGAATAGAATTTTAGAACAGAATTACGCAGGGTAAAGAAATAAAGATGAAGTGGTAATGAGAAATCCAATTTTTCCACCTTGGAAGCCCTCCGGATCATTGTTAAATATTTGAAAACCCATTAAATTTTGAGACCTTTTTGTCAACCACACCCTTTCAACAATTAGACCAAAGAACATTATCTTTAAAAAAATATGGAAGGGGAAAAAACCCAGATATCACCTACTCGACGAATTCCTTCAAGCAACAAGCACAACCGGGAATGGCACTGCTCCTTGGAGCCTTCAGTGCATATCATACAACCTCAGCACTTTTTGGCCAAGCAAAAATAAAATTTCTATTGACACTGAAACGCTTCGAACAAAACGCCTCACACCTGTTCAAGTAGGCGAAGCAAGAGACAGCTTCCTCGTTTCACTGTATGAAGGCAACAGTGAATCTCAAAATCTTCAGAAGGGCGGCAGCTAAATCCAACATGAAAATCGCCAGGTTGCCTCCAACGAGGGATGCTGCAATATATATCACTCTCTGCGAACAAACCACCAGTAAAAAGAAGTATTTTTTTCTTCAGTATTGATTTTATTTCTGCTTCAGACCACTTTATTTATGTCTACTCATACTATTGAATATTACGGAGGGGTTAAGTTGTGGGTACAGGAAACTAGGACCCAAAGGCTCGGCTGTTGCAACCATTACAGCGGCCAGTCTTGCGAGAACATACCAGACCTGGTAGATGTGTGACAACATTGATGAGACATTCATCCATGACCTTCAGATGACGATTTCGACCTGCCTGAGCAGGTCCATGAAGAAATACTACCACAGAGGCAAGCTGCCCCCAAAAGGTGTAGGTGCTGTGCATTTAGAGGACTAGCCTGGTCCATCAAAGATGTACAAGAAATACTAGTAATAACAATTTCTTCCACAGTACTATTACATTATATACAATGAGTTGTTTCATATTACCACATACATTTGAAATATTTAAAAATAATAAATTTAGAATTTACAAACCCTTCTAATATGCTTACTTACCTCAACAACTTAATAGTTGCACCTCAGGACTACATAGACCAAATTGGTCTCGTTCTGTTGAAAATTTAGGGTATTTTAATAACGTATACAATGACTTTTGCGGTGACATGGGTCTTTAGTGGTCAACATTGACGAAAACTTTGAAAAAACTAAAATCTCCTTTTTTTGAAAATTTTATCTCTATCTTAGAAACTATTTGGGCTACCTAATCTAATTGTTTTTATTTTGTTGCAAATTTAGTCTACTTAAAAAGTATACATAGTGACTTTGGCCGTAACACAAGTCCTTGGTCGCCAAAATTGACAAAAACCGAAAAAAGTCCATGTAATGGTTTCCAAAGTTTTTAGCAATGATCCGGAGGGCTTTCGACTTTGGATTTGTAATTACCACTTCTTCACATATAATGTATAAAAAACAGGTAAGATAAGGTAAAATGGATCAATTCCATAGATTACCAGGGTACTCTGTAAGCTGAATATTTCCAGAAATATTCCAGAATATTTCCAGAAAGTTTTCATTTATATCACAAGAGCTTAAATTATTTCCGGATTTTTTTGAGTTCACGAATATTTTGAAAATTATAATAATTTTCTTAAAATATTCGTGCCCGAAAAAAATTTTTCAGGAGTATTTTACGATCGTGTGGTATTCGGTAAGAAAATTTCACACCCCAAGTATAAATCAAACTTGACATTTTACTATACTGCCATTTGTATTTTATGTTAAATTAAGCTTTATAGAGAATGATAAAAAAAAAATTATATCCTAGATATGTCGTTTTATTAACAAGAACATTATTTAGTAGTTGTAAAGAAAATAGATAAGATGGCAATTTGTAGCTCATATAATATATGTTTACCTCCCCAACTGTCAAAATATTTCCACTTACGTATCACCTCCCTCGAAAAAAAATCCGAAAATTTTTCAGGTTGCCACGGTAACGAGTCAAAAAAAGACATTTTATTGGTTTTAA
Source organism: Tetropium fuscum (assembly GCA_964058915.1). NCBI lineage: Eukaryota > Metazoa > Arthropoda > Insecta > Coleoptera > Cerambycidae > Tetropium > Tetropium fuscum. The sequence goes on along the minus strand of CAXKVY010007013.1, from coordinate 3,260 downwards.
AGTAGAGGTGTGAAATTTTCAAAGAAATAATCTTAAATCTATAAATTAGTACATTAAATTTTTTTATATATGACATCATATATGAACAGAACAATTTTGAACAATTATCTTCATCATTATCACTGATAAACCGAAAGTAATTGTTTTCTTGAATAAAAATAGAAATAGAAAATAGAAATGTGAACGATTAGATTGATTGATTGATTGATTGAATGAGTGATTAGCATGTGTGAACTGATGCCTGTAAATCCAAAAAACAATTAGAAATAGAAATTTTTCGTTTCCTTAGTTTTTCTTCATAAGTATTTTATTGTCAAAAAAAAGTTTGTTACAGTACTATTACGCAATATTTATCCAAAAAAAATTATTACAGTATTTCTTAGAATGTATAAAACGGTTGCACTCCATAGTTTTCGTAAACCTCCACCCATTTCTGGTACGAAAATTCTCTTGGATTAACTCTTATTTCAAGTTCTTCGTCAATGTCTAAATAAACGAAGTTATCTGAGGAAACCTTGGGCCATATTATGTGTTCGAACAGATCATCATCTTCTGGGGTGGGATTTCTAGAACATTAAGTAAACCGTAATGAGCCTATTTTCAAATTTAAATTTGGTTAAAATCTAGAAAATATACTGGAAGTTGGTCGAAGTGTACCGGGATACACCCAGTGCACTTCGATTTATATATACTTTTATATTTTGACAAGGGAAAACACTTTCATCCTGTAGAGATAAAAAAATTCAAATGGTGAGGTTGTAGGGTCTTATCGAGGTACTTTTTCAGCTATTAATGTTTCAAAATTATCAACAGCAAGAGAGCTACAAACGTAACCTCATTTTTAAATGGAACAGCTTGTATTATGTGATATGAGATTAGCTGATTTCAATTAACTTAAAAAAAGAAGACAATACTCGTATTTTTAGTACTAGAAAACAAGAACAAACAACATTAAACTTATATTACAAAAAAAAGTAAGAAACAATATATCAAACTATGTCAAAAAATAGGCAAACTGCCTTATATCAAAAATTGTGCTAAATGTCCTCCTTGTCCTTGAATATACAGTCGATATATTTTTTTTCAAATTCTGGAGGCTGTTGAAAATAAAATTTCGTTTTATGTTGTTCAATTCATTTATGGTATCCCTAATCATGATTTTCATTCGTTTTTGATCTTCAGTAAATCTTCATACTGGCCTGTATTTGTAAGGGCGCATCTTTGCCGAGTGTAGCACACTACCAATTTTCTGTTTTGATAGTCCAAAATCTCGACTTGCATCTCTAATAGATCTAGTAGAACGTAAAGGAGTATGCTGAGATCCCTATCTTCCATATTTCTTACTCTTTGTTTACATCTTTTTAGATCCTTTTATTCGAAAATTTTATAAACATTTATGAAAGTATTTCATGAAGTTACATTTCGTAATCCAAGCCTATTATAATCCCTTCTAGCATCACAAGCATTTTTATTATTTTTTAAATATAATTCGAGTATACGCTCTTCAATAGAATAACCCATAATGAGTGTTATTACAACAATGATTCCTACATTCGTTGACATGTCAAAGTCGATTTATTTTCGTTTGTCCATAGCCACCCCGTAATATGTCTGCAGATACAGAATCGCATGTATGTAAACTTTTATGTTTGATATTTAATATCTCAATAACACAAAGTCAAAACGTGGGACATGTATATATTTTTGAAATAAGCAAATAAAAGGCTATCTATCTGATGTCACAATATATAAAGTGTGCCATTCAAAAATAATGAGGTTATGTTCGCAGCTCTGTTGCTGTTGGCAATTTGAAACATTAGTAGCCTATAAAAGTAACTTCGATAAGACCCTACAACCTCACGATTTGATTTTTTTAACTCTACAGGATGACAGTGTTTCCTCTTGTCAAAATATAGCATGACACCCTGTACCTTAGTAATTACTAAATAAACAACTACAAAATAAACTACTAAAACCCCTTAGAACACCAATACTGCAATGCCCCCTGTTCATGAGATTTTACCAAAAACTGATCACATCACTGGCGTCAAGTATACAAAAACACATCAAGACACCTCTGGAAACAATGCTATTTATTGAGACAATAAAATAATAAATAACAATACTCGTAATAGTAACGAGTAATAATAATTAACAATAGGAGACTATTAAAAATAAATAAAAGTAAATCTTATGACATTTGCCACGTAACCACCACCATTCTGAATGCACCTTCGGTATCGCTCTATAAAGTTATTTCTCGCACTTTGGAATACAATTTTAATTCCCCAATTTTTACATGTAAGCATTATTTTTACTCATCAAAATTATTAAGAACCCCAGTTTCATATAGCGAGTGGGCCAAAAAAATGTGCACTTTTTACGTTGCCCCTTAATTTTTTATTTATTAACCAAAATAAATCAGCTTGGTCTCGTTGCTTACATAATAGAATGGACTATAGACAGAAAATTTTAAAGTGACTGATTTTTTAAAATTCATGATGGCAGCCCCGATTGAAAGTAGTCTTTTCTTTGGTCTAGTTCTTTTTGAAGCAAAAATATCGAAATGAGTCATCCAATACAAAAAAATCAATAAAATTAACCTTTCTCTACATTATAAGACCTCAGCCATACAAAGCGCCTTTTTGTCATTTATAAGCTTTAGTACTTAAATTACACTTTTTTCTCTAGCCACTAACTTTTTTGTTTATTAACCAGTACCGGTTTCGGTAAAAAGTTTACTGAAACAAACGAAGGACGAACATAGATAAATATGTCTGCAATATCATCTCATCGATTGGCCATCTCGATAATAATTGTGTAAAGCTAAGGGAGACGGGGATGAAAGTACACTTGAATCATATCGGATGGGAGTAGTTTTGAACAAAATAATAATTCATTAATCATAGCAAGTATCAGTAGCGTAGCTCCTTCATGAAGTGTATAATTATGAAAATCTCCACCAATACCATCATTTCGATCACTGATGGTGAGATAAAATATGACAAATGTATTGAGAATAAAAATGACTCAACTACTCTCCAAATCTTGAAAGTTGACGGTTTCGTCATAGTTATAAACCATACGAATCAAATCAGTATTGCACTAGTCAAATGTGTGTTGAAACAACTCGTCCGCGTGTAAACAAACATTACCCGTTTCCCTATGAGAAACGTAAACATAATACATAACCTACAATTTGAATGTTAAAATCATGAAGAATAGACAGAGGAGGCTGGCATGGTTTAAGCAATGGGATG
>CAXKVY010007011.1:0-13054 GCA_964058915.1 Tetropium fuscum | reverse complement strand
CCCCAACGGTCCACGAAGGAAAATCGCGACTGTCTTTTTTTTCGTATCAAATCCTAGTTTGACTGGGCATGTAATCTGTACCTTGTAATTACAATATTTATATTTTTTTAAATAAATAATAAACTTAAAATAAACAACAATGAGACAGAGTAAACTATTAAAAATATTTTAAACATATAAGTATCATCTAACTTCTTGACTGGATATACCAGGTTCATACGATATTACTAGCCAGTCTATAGCTTCCTTGTAAAAGAAGATACCGATTTAAAATTTTATTTTGAGAAGTTTTATGGTTGACTACGGTGCACAGTTTTGATTGCTTCAAGATCTGATTTCCACTTCCGGTTTAACAGGAAACAGTATAAACTATCTTATTTTTAATGGAACGCATTATATATTATTAGAAATTAAGATTTCCCAGGAAATTTTCAAACCTAAACATGTAGCATACCCTATATCTATCTTTGTTTTCAAGAAAATGATGGTTTTGACCGATTGCAGTGAAATTTTGAATATCAATTTGTACAACATGTAGGTACCGGGTACCGCTTAAAGGTCCGTAAAAAATATAGGTCCCACAATGTGTTCCTATAACGGCCAATCATTCTTAGAAAGCTCCTCCTCTAAATAGATGATTATTTTCAGTTGCCAATATCTCGTATTGTTCCTGTTAAACATTCCCATGTTGGTAAATCAAGATTCGTCCGAAAATAAAATACATCATTTTCTATTTGGCTGATGACGCTTAGTTTCTAGATACCAATGCAAAAATTCAATCGTCATTCATAAGCTCCCTCGTAAAGATGCTGACGGATCTGGTACTTAATAGATTGTACTATATTTATGATCTTTCTAATCTAACTTTCAAACACTTTCGGGAGATATCCAGATACTACTATAGTGCTTTCGTTTGATATGCAAACTAATGGAATGCGATGCTCAGTGGCGGGCGCAATTATCTTAATATAGGAAATAAAATAAAAACAATAATGTTAACTCAATTTAATTTATAATATATCAAAAACAAATTGCAAATGGATGCGTACTGCAAATGACATTACGGAAATGACATTTTTTTGACTATCAAAATAAATATTACTCACCAAAAAACTTAAATAACCGTAATAGATTTGTTCCTACATTCATGTGTTTTATGTGAACTAATAATTTATGATTGATATTGATATGATTGATAACATTTTCAACCGCCATTTTCTCGACAATTGTCAAAGATAGATATATGATTGATAACATTTTCAACCGCCATTTTCTCGAAAATTGTCAAAGATAGATATAGGGTATGCTACATCCTATTTTGGACCTAGAATTTCCTGGGCAATCTAAACTTTGAACAATATACAGGGTATTCCATTAAAAATAACAAAGTTTATACTGTTTCCAGTTAAACTGGAAATAAAAATCAGATCTTAAGCAATCAAACTGCACCGTAGTCAGCCACCTCCCAAAATTTAAAATCCATATATTTTTTTACAAGGATGTTATAGGCTGATTATATTGTAGGCACCCAGTATTCTCGAAATACATGACCGCTAACATTTTCCAAATATCTTGATCATATTGAAGCTGCTCTGAGAGATATATCTTGGCCCCATTCGGGTTCAAATAGGCAGTACGGTTAAGAAATGGCTATTATGAAGCAAACTTAGTTCATAGGCGAAAGACAAAAAATGAAGACTAGACAGTAAAAAAATAAATTATAGGTATTGAAGTTCGGATTCTCTGATTTCGTAATGGAAGTAGAAAACACGCCACTGATTTTTGCTTAAATTATTACATAAATAACAAATATACATTTCACTTTGCCTTACATAAAATTGGAAATATAAATTCTTTGTACAGCTGTGATATATTTTCTTAAATCTTACGTGGTTTAGCTGACTCACCGGCTATTCCACCGAAGTTCTTAATGAGAAAATTTTACCATAAATGCTTTAAGGCACATTACATTTACACCTAGTTAATTTGCTACAGCAGTCTTTCTTTTGCCAACTCTGTTAAAGAAAATCCTTTTCCTTTCTTTCTCAACCTCACCGTTATTTAGTTTAGCAGTTTCAACTTTTAATTCACTATTTTTTGCACTTTTGGTCCCTATAATTTTCTTCAGGCGGTCATACAACGATTTGTGTTTCTTCGCATTCGGCGGGTAAGTGCCCAAACTGTTAGCGCTGTTGCTACTGCTAATATTTTCGTCAGGAATAATTTTCTCGTTAACAATGGAATTCAGGTCTACCATACTGTTGAACTTCACTTGATGTATCGGTGCCAGGGCGTAATTGTTAGTCACCGATCGTTCGTTATGAAATATTGACTTTAGCTGTTGAGGGGACGAGTTGTACTGTGACTGAGATCTGAAAGTATAATATAAATTCTGGAAATGTTATAATAGTTTAGTTAAATAATAAAATTCATAAAATCTCTTTATTTATTGTACAATATCCAATGGCATAAGGCAATTAAAGGATAAAGATGAACAAATTGCCAACAGAAAATGGAAATAATCAATGAAGTAAAAAATCAGAATATACTCTAACAAAATGAACGTTCAACCTCGAAATGGTTCGGAATAAGCTGTAAATTTGTATAAATCTTTGTCTTGGTGTTTGGGAGACTGGTAGAGAAGTCTCATATAAACTTGTGTCTGCGTCTCAAGATATTCAAGGTCAAAGGTCACAAAAATCGGATTTTTGCAATTAGCTCGTTTCCTATGCGAAATGCGTCATGTAAGATTATTATCAAATTTGGGGTGCATGTCACCACATCCAATTGTCACGACGTCCACCCGCTACAAGATCCAATTGAATCCACCTTTATATGTTACACTCCAAATGTTGCCGAACACCTATATTTCAATTCACCGCAATCACTAGGAGTTTTACATGCAGTTAACTTGTCACGACATCCACTATTCCATTGCGCATGTTCCACCCGAATGCTGCTGTGTACTGCACCACTTCAGAGAATAGCGTGACGGACATTAGTCAACTCGCCCTCAAATTAGTTTTAAATAATAATATGGTATGACATTTATTCACAAAATATAATATGTCTAGTATTTTATCACAATACAGTAATAAGAACTCCTAAATTTTCGACCCTGTTACAAAATTCCTATAACGTAACAATCTAAAAATATTTTTGGGAAACCAACTAGTCCTCCTGGGCCTAGTTATGCCATGTACACGTATTTATATATATGCCATGTACACGTATTTTTACTATTAGTTCAGTCGCCGACCCCGTGACAAAGGTAATTGTGAAATTGTCTTTGGCAACCTTTTGCCATGTATTTCGAAGCATGTGATTAAATTAAAAAAACGCTGTACTTAAACTACCGTCAAATGGCCCTGTACTAAAATGCCATTAATAGATATGACGTTAATAAATATGCCATGTATACGTATTTATATTATCAATTAGCAGTCGTTGATCCTATAACAAAATTCCTGTAACGTAATAATCTAAAAATATTCTTGGGAAACCAACTGGTCCTCCTTGGCAGACCTTATGGCATGTCCATGTACACTTATTTTTAATGTTTAATGTGACAAAAGTAAATGTATGACAAAACTGGTCCTCCTTGGCAGACCTTATGGCATGTCCATGTACACTTATTTGTAACAAAATGGTAAAGTCCAGGCCTGTAGTTTTGTCAGGAAGTATAATATCGACCCAAAATTCGTTTATCCTTGTTTATTGCTTAAAAAAATTGTAAGAAGTGGGTAATTTATCTTGTCTTGTGTTTTCTCTTTAAGTACTATATTACAGCTAAATTTCTAAACATAAACAGATGTGTGACGCCGAACTGCAAAAAAATAAAATATCTAGAATCGTATTGTCCCCATTGTAGAATGAAGAGGGTCTGATCATAAAGCAGCACAAAACTTAAATATAATGTCTGATATAGATGTTTTATTAGTCGCGCGGCGCATTTGGTTGTGTCCAAATTTATAGCTTGTTTAGTGTAAATATTTATTGTTTACGTAAATTATTTTGTTAGCTGTTAAATAGATATATTTTCTGTACCGATGTCTTTTGTATTAATCTGTCGAGCAACAAAATTCATATTATATTATACGACCAGGTTAGTATGGGAACCTTAGTGGTGAGGTAGTATCAGCCATTAAAAGTTTAACAGCAACAACATGAGAGTACATGAGGTAAGATAATTTCAAATTTATCATATATTCAAATTTATCAGATATTTATCGAACATCGGCTATCTGATCAAAACCCTAGTGGTTACATATTTCTATACTGCTACTACTAATACTGATAAAAAATAGCCAAATATATTATAAAACTATAAAGTCGAATTTATCAGAGCCCATCGCTTCACGCAATTCGACAGCGTTCAGCTGCAGCAGGCATGTGGGGGATAGTGGATGTCGTGACAAGTTAACCGCGTGTCAAACTCCTAGAGATTGCGGTGAACTGAAATAGGTGTACAGCTATGTTCGGAGTGTAACATTTGATGGTGGAACTGGTATCAATTGGATGTCGTAGCGGGTGGACACCGTGACAACTAGATGTCACAACATGATCTTGAAATTTGTAGATTATAAAATTATCTACAATTTTAATTTGAAGCATTTTTTTATATCATCGACCATTCTCGAGATATAGCGTGATTTTCAGAGCTCTCAAAGCTTCCAAGTAGCCAAGTATCTAAGTCAAACCAGTAGCCAATGTACTTAGCTCAACCTGAAACATACTTTCCAGTCTAATATGGTAATTTACTATTTATCGATATTCTCCTATATTTTATATATACTTATTCGTAAATTTCTTAGCCTGCAAATGGTTTTTACTATTGGGCAATAAACAGATAAATAAAAATTAAATAAATACATAATGAATATCAAATACCTGTTAATTAAATTCGTGTTTTTGGCAGAGGCATATTTTTGTTCCTGTGGCGTTCTGATGGAGTTATATAGCTTGTCCCAGAAATTCCATAGCTTGCCAGATCTAGTGTAATCTAGCATATGGTACATGGCAAGATCTTTCGGAACGGTTAAATTTGTATCCTTATCTTTATCTTTGTAAAGACAGGGAATTATTTTCCTTTGCCGTTGTTCTGAAACCAAACATGAAGTATCAGATAACACTATTAAATGTGTCCATTCCAAGACCGGGATATGTTAATGGTTGATTGTCTACGATCTAAACCTGCATGCGTTTTGGAGTGCAAATGTACCTTATGATGACAGCAAAGAAAAGCGGTAAAAGCCGCTGGATGCTTTCCTGTCATATTTTTTTGTTTTCTCCAATTAAAATGCATGCCCTTTTATCAAAAGAAAGTTAAAACAAATTTAATGTGATAATAATAGGCATGCAATTCGCACGGTTTGAAAAGGTTCTAAAGGTAACGTGATTTTTAAAAAAATTTAAGCACAATTATGGTCTTCTGAATTCACTACGAGAAACTTGACATTTGTCTCGAAACATTAAAATTTGTGCAGGATATTTATCACAATATGTATTTATCACTATTATGACACAATTTTAATAAACCAAATAAATATATGAATAGTTATGGACAACCCATAATATTTCTACTTGCATGTAATGGCTATTATTATTATTCTCATATAAACTTCACCCATGATAAACTTGACCGTATTATTCATGAGAGCGAATAGTAGTCACCATTACGTACAGAATCGTAAAATCTCTTAAAATTAAAAATAAATGACTGCCTTAGTAATTTAATTAAGAAACAATAGTAATTAAAACTTATGTGAACTAATTAATATAATTTAAAAATAATTTAAAATAGATATTCAGTTACTTGCTTTTAGAGGATGTTCCTTGATAAGAAAAAAAATAAACATAAAAGAGGAAACTTATTTAAGATAAACGGTGATCAAACGCAGCTAACTTCAAATACATATTAGATAATCTCCCAATAACCTATAGTGAATTATTTTCAAAGAGTGGCTGTACACTTTCATGTATCATTTCTTCTCTTAAAAGTGTTTATATGCTTAACTTAGTTGCTTCTGTATAATCCGAACAAATATCCACCAAATCATCAACACGATGAGGGTGATCTCTCTGTATGCAGTAAAATACTCGTAAAATAATTTTTTTCTCACCTAAGTACCAAACGGTAGTGCCTACGTTTTGGAATATTTTCCATCATTCGCCGATATTATATTGTATCACAATCACATTAAAACAGCATTATATATATATATATATATATATATATATATATATATATATATATATATATATATATATATATATATATATATATATATATATATATATATATATATATATATATATATATATATATATATATATATATATATATATATATATATATATATATATATATATATATATATATATATATATATATATATATATATATATATATATATATATATATATATATTTATATATATATATATATATATATATATATATATATATATATATATATATATATATATATATATATATATATATATATATATATACATATAATGCTGTTTTAATGTGATTGTGTTACAATATAATATCGGCGAATGATGGAAAATATTCCAAAACGTAGGCACTACCGTTTGGTACTTAGGTGAGAAAAAAATTATTTTACGAGTATTTTACTGCATACAGAGAGATCACCCTCATCGTGTTGATGATTTGGTGGATATTTGTTCGGATTATACAGAAGATTATACAGAATATATATATATATATAATTATATATATATATATATATATATATATATATATATATATATATATATATATATATATATATATATACACAAATATATCAACCAACACACTACTCTATCGCAAATAACCGTTACAGATTACAGAATACGCGCGAAATTCCCACAAACCCGCCCATGCAAAAAGCGAGCGAGTGATTTAACTAAACACAGACGGTCCGCTCTACAATAGAGCGGATTTGCTGCTTTTAACTATAAAAATAAATGATTACAAAATTGGCATCATTAAAGCAGACGAAAATATATTTATATAATATATTATTGTATGTACAATAATTCTTTTATGACATTCATAAATAATATATACAACTTTTATATAGTATTGTGGAATTTGATATTTTAATTGAATATGGAGAAATTTGAGAATTACATGTGGCAACTGCGGTTTTTCCTATACGCGGTCAGTCAACTACACATACATATTAGAAATACTGTAATTCCAAATTATTTAACTATGACTATGTTCTAACCATGAGCTCAAGAAAAAATTTAAAATTAAGCCTCTCTGTAGAGGATATAATTTGCATCATAAGATCGTACCTACCACAAAATCATCAGAAATCATCATTCTACATCGGATAGCTGACACTTAAACTTAAAATTGCCACGAAACTATTCCACCCAACAAGTTGAAATGAGATTTTACCAAAAAATATTGTACCGCCAACATCACGTAATAGATGCATACTAACAATGAGTTTTGGTAACCAAAGAAATAAATGTTTTAACAAAATAGCAAAAAACCATTTGAGAGATCTCGCTCATTAAGAGTTACCACAAAGAGATATTAGATATATTGCAGGTATCGTTCTCTGGTTAAATAATAAACACAATTTAAATCTTCATTTATACATACCTATTCCGATTGCTTGAGCAAAACTGTAAAAGAACTTATTCGCCGAACTCTCCAAAAATGCAGATGACACTATCACAATCAACCTTCCGCATCTCTCAGATATCAGCTTGATCACAGCATCATGCTCGACACCTCCCCCAACCAAATCCCTATCCTTGACGCAAAATTTTAAATTGTATTGTTTCTCCATCGTATCTATAAGTTCCGTAGCAAAGTCAATGTCGTCGTCGGCGAACAAAACAAACGCATCATATGTCTGCGGTTCCAACCCCTCGCTTAATCGATAAACATCATCCACTGTCAAAATATCAGGGTCCTTATCTAAGTTCAGTGACTGAATTTTATGGGAGTTAGGATTCTTTTTATATGATTCAATGTCCTCATCTGAAACACAAATATCTATTGAATATCATAACCTGACGCGGTCTCTGTATTGTATATTTTAATATGTAGTAGGTACCTCCTTAAGGAATATTTAATTTGTTTCTGTTGTCAATTCCTCCAACTCTGAACTAAGTTAGTACTTACCTTGCTTACAATTTACGATTTAATTCTCTCTAGATTCTCTGTTATGTGTCTTTTATCATATAAAATATTTTAGTACCTATTTAGTAAATTACCTATGAATTAAGTTACACTAAATGTGAGACTAAATATATAAATACCTATTAATGCGGAGATGTCTTCCAGGATATCAAATCTATCCAAGTCTTCCAAAAATAAAATAAACTGAGCAACGGTGCTTTCATCTTTGGAATTGTTACTCCATAAATCTAAAACTTCACTACTTGGGTCTCGATGTTGTCGAAGTCCATTTATCTTTTCACCACTGATCTTACACAAATCAGCTAGCCCTTGCCAATCCCTAAAAACAAATCACAATTTCATTTGTTAGTAAAGAATGATGTATGCACAGCTAGCTATATTTTATATTCGTATTTGTGTATGTATAGTAAATAACAAGGTAGATATTTAATCTTACTTTTGGATTTAAAATTTAAATAAAATTAATTTCAAAATACCTATAATATAAATTTTTATTTCCTACGTAATGTATAAATCTATATAGGTATGAATATCAAATATTAAATATGCAGAAAATATGTAACTTGGCTTCTTTTTTTTTTATTTTATCACTTTACAAACAGCAAAGGTAAGTAGTAACGTTTTACATTAAAATTGGATGGTTGTGTACTTATGGAGGATTAAAGTACTATTTACAAAATTTAATTTTGATAATATCATAATCTGTACCTTAGACTACATTATAATCTCTTTTTATTTAAAAAAAAATATAACCTTTATAAGTCCTTAATGTTTACCTACCGTGGTAATCCTTTGTCGCTTGAAATAATTTTAATAGGGTTCAACAAGGTTGATATAATAATTCGCGTTTTCCTACTTAATGCCTGTATTGTTATATTTTTGTCATCATGCGAATCGTTTTCATCAGCTGTTTGTTCCTCCATTTCCTGAAATAAATTGCTTAGAAACAGAACCTTCATATTTTACAATGTCTAAATACTTACTTAAATAAAATTGAAATATTCTCTCACTCCTAATTTTCCATTACAACAAACGCCCCACCCATGAAGATATTTATCCAAAATTACTGAAATTTATCAAAATAAACTATGAAACTATGAACACTATCTCATAAAATAAACATAGAGATTTTAATAGATCTGTCATTAGTGACATTCATTCTCATTCGCTATTCACTGACATACAACAAGGCAGAAGATCACCACAGAACATTCACATTCAGAAGACACAAGCAACAATCTTTGCGGATGATTTGTGGTAACAACCACAAAACACAACGGCATTGAAATACAACCCTGTATGTTGTATTTTAATGTATACAAATTAAATACACAATGTATACAAAATAAATCCAGCTCTGTATAGGTAGTATTTCATGCATACACCATTCACCATAAATGTATCGTGAATGCATATAGGTTAGATATTATATATTATCTGCACAAAATATTCACAAAGCTCAAAAGACCATACCACCATACTACATTTTTAAACTTCATTTTTTTAAATTTCCGGTTCTTGCTCCTTACATGACCTGAACTCTAGTTGTCATCAGTAACTAAATAATATATGGATGATAATAACATATACAAATAGATCTATCCGCTATTTTAGAGTTCCCTTTTCAGTTTTACATCAGCTGGCTATTTACTTCCAACAGAAGCTAGTAGCAAAGTTTACAGATTTCGTAAACTTTGCTTAGAAGCTACTACCAAAGTTTACGAAATATATATCAGTTGTGTTCTTGTACTACCTTTGAGGTTCGCAAATTTAAGAGATAGACCAACAACACCTCTATTAGAGGAGTTATTGGATAGACTCATAAATCATAGCGCGAACATTCTGTGGTGACATTTACGGAGAAAATCTCAACGATCCACCAGGCGTGACCTTCGGTTTCAATACAAGGGTTGTTCCGAATGCGCACAACACAAAGGGAAATTTTATGAAAGATAACAAATTTTGTTTTTATTTCGGTTAACAGATGGATTCTTTTAAACGGTTTCACTTAGCTTGACTACGTATATTTGTTTGTTTATATTTGTTTGGCGGATTCAAAATGGCGGACTATATTCTATTTATAAACCAATTTGCCTCAAAATTGAAAATTAGCGGTGTTCAAGGTTACTGAGCTCGTTTGTAGAGAGTTACTCAGTACATAAATAGGATAGTCCGCCATTTTGGATCCACAATTCTCATTTTATTAGGTTTTGAGTCAAAAATTGTGTTGAGTGACCTTAAACACCACAAAGTTTCAATTTTGAGACAAATCGGTTTATAAATAGGAAAGTCCCTCATTTTTGAACCGCCGTTTTAATTTGTTAAAGTTCGAGTCAAAAATTGTATTGAGTGACTTTAAACACCGCAAAATTTCAAGTTTGAGAAAAATCGGTTTATAAATAGGAAAGTCCGCCAATTTGGATCCGCCATTTTATTTTTCTTGTCATAAAAAAATATTAAATTGTATTATCACCAGAACGTTATACATGTTCCTGTATACTATAAATGTTTAAATTAGTTAACTAAAATTAACGAAATAAACCTTTAAAAAATCAAATTATCTTCTTTAATCGATTTAATCAAATTATCTTGATTATAGCATATTCTAAGAAAACAAAGGAGTAATAATGATGTTTGTCGTAAAATATAATAATTAAAACAAATCTAAACTCAATTAGCTTCATCTTTTGGACACCGGAAAAATGATAATTCGTTTCCACGCTTCGTTGTGCAACCATCTACTGGACCATATACCGTAGGCATGTTAATACCATTTAATCTCACTTCACATTTCTGGTCCACTCCGTTAAAATCACCACTAACTGTTCCCAGTGAGAACTTGGCGCACTGTGTATGGGCTGGAGCCCTGGTCTTTCGGCGGTCTGCGAGTAAGGGGGAAGCAGAAGCGGCACGCAATGCCTGTGCGATAACTGTTGTGTTATGTATTCTGTAAACTTTGCTAATACTAATACTAATGGACCAAATCGATATAATATCACACACCTACAATGTGTACCTATAATATACCTATTTGTACCTATAATATATTACAGCAAACAAAGTTAACACCAAGGTTAACACTGAGTCAACCATAGAGCATAAATATAATAAATATAAGAACTATCTTGTCAGGAGACCCGAGACAAGTAGAGCTTTGTAGATGTTTTGTGATCTAGAGCAAGAAGACGAGAAGCAAAACCTTGATGTTTTGTGAACAAAACTAACCTTTAATTTTCGGTGTGCCAGACCAGACCATACTATACGAGTATACGACATTGAGAAATGTGTTTCTTGTTTCTTTTAAATCCTCACATTTTATTATAAAACCTTTTTTACTTAAATTAACAAATATGGGTAGAAAAGCAAAATTTACTGAAGAAGTAACGGTTAAAAAAGGCCCTGGAAGGAAAGCTAAGAAACAGAAAGATCCAAAGTTTCCGAAGAGCTTAATAGGTACGTAAATTATTTAATCCAAATAATAATTTTTAGTACTAGTTACTAATCTGTTATTTTGTTATCACTACTATAACATATTTTGGTGTTTCAAGATGCTGATGCTGTATTAGATAAAAAATTAAGCCATCGTCAAAAGCTTAGAGCAAAAAAACGCCAACAAAAGACGGAAGAAAGGCGAGAGAAACAGAAAAGTTTTAAAGAAAAGAAGAAACAGATAGGTGTAAAATCATTACCGAAAAATAAGCAATACATTAGTGAAAAGTCAGATGAATCTGAGGATGAAATTGAAGATGGTAATAACACTACAAATGGCGTACAAAAAGTTGTAAAAGCTAAAGGATTTACGGATGATAATAAGCATTGGTTGCAACTTAGACAAAATGGCCATCGACAGAAAGCAAAAGCTGGCATTGATGCTAATGATGAATCAATCACCGAGGAGACAAGTGTAAGTAGCAACATCATAATAGTAAAAGTATAACAGGTACCAGTCAGTGGAGCTAGTGGATTTGTTATAAATGAAGAGATATTTATAGTTGCTTTGTCCCTTATAAAATTATACTTAAATATGTAAATTGCATTATAGGATGAAGAAGATGCAGGAAATGATGTGGAAATGGAAGATGAGGATGTTAGTGATGGGGAGAATAACCTAAAGGTAGAAAAATTAAACGACTTATCTGATGACAGTTCTGATGAGCAAGACGAGTTTGAATCTGATGGTGGTAATGATGAAGATGATGAAGAGTTACTGCCAATTGAAAAACAAAACAAAATATTGAAAAAGAAGCAAGCTAAGGACCAGCAACTGGCCGACGATGAAATGAAGTTGAATATAACTAATCAAGAAATGTTCCAATTCCCTACTAAAGCATCGGAGGAGGAACTTCAAAGCTTACAAGATGTGCAACAGCGAATACGAGAAGTAATAGCAGTTCTAACTGACTTTAAAAAATTCAGAGATGAAAAACATTCACGGTTAGATTATATAGGAATATTGAAAAAGGATTTATGTACTTACTATAGCTATAATACGTTTTTAATGGAAAGATTTATGCAACTGTTTCCGCTTTCTGAACTATTGGAATTTCTGGAGGCCAGTGAAGTTCAGCGTCCTCTAACAATTAGAACCAACAGCCTTAAAACTCGTAGGCGGGATTTAGCACAAGCATTAATAAATAGAGGGGTTAATTTAGACCCTATCGGTAAATGGAGTAAAGTTGGTTTAGTTATTTATTCATCACAGGTGCCAATAGGTGCTACGCCCGAATAT
The DNA here is from genome assembly GCA_964058915.1 of Tetropium fuscum. Classification (NCBI taxonomy): domain Eukaryota; kingdom Metazoa; phylum Arthropoda; class Insecta; order Coleoptera; family Cerambycidae; genus Tetropium; species Tetropium fuscum. The sequence goes on along the minus strand of CAXKVY010007011.1, from coordinate 150 downwards.
CTGGCTGGGCATTATATAATTCAGGGAGCATCAAGTTTATTGCCAGTCATGGCATTAGCGCCTCAAGAAAATGAGAGGATATTGGATATGTCTTCAGCGCCAGGGGGGAAAGCTTCACATATAGCCGCAGTTATGAAAAACACTGGTGTA
>CAXKVY010007010.1:0-28494 GCA_964058915.1 Tetropium fuscum | reverse complement strand
GAACTATTACGCCATCTCCGAGCATCCGGGCTATAAGGAGGAGAACGAAGGCGTCGTGGAGGAGGCGGAGGAGGAAGAGGAAGAGGAGGACCGGCTGTGAAATGCCAAGCTACCGACTGCCACTCGTCAACGAGCTAGTAATAAAATAAGCAGGTGCAATATCACATATCGGATGTGAAATCTCCGTACTGACTAACGAAAAGGTGATTCGCGCGCTGCGGTGGAGGTGAAGGCCACGTTCTCCACTTCCCCGTACCTAAGTAGTCGTGGTCGCGGTGTATTAGTCCATTCTCTTTTGTCATCCATTAAACTAACCGATGACAGAAAGACAATCGCAACGATCGTTCGATATAAATCGTCTGTGAAAACTACGGCAGAAAAGTTTTGTATAGGTAAATATGTAAAAATCATTTATATATAATAAATAAAAGTAGGTAACTAAACGCTTTTCATGGCTGTTTGTTGTGCGCGGGTTTCGCGGGCGAAAGCGACGACGCGGATATCTCGCGCAAAACGACCGACGGCCGCATAGAAAGCGCGTTCCTCGTTGCCATAGGACCTTTTCTAAATCTAACGGGAGGGCATAGTTTATAATTGCTTTGTACTTTTTATAATTATTATGTGTATTATACTCGAGTACGTAGCCGGTTTAAGGTTAATTATTTTTAAGACATTCCTAGTAAAGTTCATAGACACGAAATATTTATAAAAGAAAAGTTGTTTAGGATATAAAAATATTTACAATTGAGTTACGATTGTACATTGCTCAATTAACTTTGTTTGATATATATTTCTCTTGACCGATATGTTGTGATATGATAGATATATTTAAAGAACGGATGAAATCATTCTGGTTATAGCTAATTTTTCATGAGAATGGAAAGAACGGTAGGTCTATATTAGATAATTTATATACAATTTAATTAAATAATAATAACCGAGTGCGTTATTTGTCTACGATCGCTTTAAGAAACTCCCTGCACCGCTTTGTCGATTTGTTCAGGTACAGAGCAGCATTTCCTAAATCGACTGTAGAGCGGCACGGATGAAGAAGAGCACAAGGGAAGAACTTTTAATTGGGTAGAAGAACATAAATGGGTGCATGTTCCATCCCGTCACGTATGTTCTAAATTCTACAACCACTGCCAGTATTCAGTTTTAAACATTGGTTATAAATGAAGTGTTCGTGTAAGTGTTGTTTTCATCAGCTGACGGGGCGGGGCCGTCGCCCGGCCGCTCCAGTGACCCATTTCCGCGAGGGCGAAGACACCGAGTGCCCTATAAGTTGTAATACTACGCCCCTGATGCTGTCGTACTACTACATACAACTACTGCCACCTCCATGCCTCCCCGCCGACCGGGTCGGGCACGACGGCCCACGTGGCAAGATGCTGCCGGACAGCAAACACTGAACTGGAAAGTGCATTGAAACTGCACTGCGAAATCCGGCAAAGTACGGGGCAAAGGGGTACAGCGCCCGGGGGTCGATGACTTGAGCGAGAGACGAGAGGCGCTCCGCTCCAGTCACGGCACACTGCCCTATTTCCTACGGCGCGTTCACCAGGAGGAGCAACCCCCTATCACTCAATCCTTGATATTATGCAATACGACATCATTTTCATCGTTTTCGAACTCGGGAATGCTGGTACCCTAATAGTGAATACATTGTTTATGCAACTGCAATTTTTACATAAAAATTAAACAATTACTATTTTATTGTTCCCAGATATTTGTTTCTGTTAGTGAAATTATTGTTATTAGATTACTCATTTACTTACTGTTTTTTGTTATGAATCTAATGCCAAATTACTTGACATATATGTTATGTTAATTGGTGGAGAGGTAGGAAATTGTTCATTCCATTTTATAATGATCTTATGATCTTATACTTTCAAATCATAAAACGAAATGTTATTTATATATATATATATATATATATATATATATATATATATATATATATATATATATATATATATATATATATATATACACATAGAAATTTATAAGTCGAGAAATATAAAGGTACAAAGATATATTAATTATGTTTCAATTGTCATTACAACAAAGCGCTAAATTGCAATCAGTATAGGTATAACGATTTCCTTTATATTAATCATAATAATATGAAACACCTTATTAAAAAAATTAATGATACCAGCTATTGTCTTATTTTTTACCAAAATTGCGTAGGTATACATTTTGAGAAAAACCTGTATTTGTATAGGTCATAAGTAAAACATGCATTTGTAATCAACAAGTTAGATTAATGTGTTCACAATCTCACCTAAAATATTTTTACCTAAATAATTTGTGGTTTTCATGTTTATTGATTGTAAATTTCATCAAATTGTGAATATTGTATTTAAAAGGAGTAGAAATATTAAAGTTTTACTTACACTTTGACATTTTTGATTGGCAGCCATATACTTAATACAAATAATCTAATTGCAAACTAAGAACCTAACACTTAACTGATAACTTCCTCATTATCCTTCTTACATTCAGCTTTGCATGCAGTTATTGCATATACAGGGTGTTATCGCTGATATATATATAGATATATAGAGATGGTCGATTATATCCTAAAGTAAGTTATCAATGAGATAGTTATCGAAAAATCATAAGATATACAAATTTTGGGATTTTAAAAAATCTATTACAGTATAGAAAAATAAGAATACAGGATCAGTCAAAAAGTCGAAAATAAATAGTTTGGTTTCTTTGATGGAACCTCGTATATTATTCCACATTTCAATTCTTCTTTAAATACTAAACAAAATTTATATATAACACGCCATGTACCTAAACTTAACCATTTTCGAGATATCGAACTTTGAAAGTAACTTTTTACTACTCTCAAATTTATAAAGAAAAAGAGCCCTATAGATATATTATCCCTAAATTATGGATATTTATTTTGAAAATAACACAGGGTGGAGGATATGGACATGATATAATTTAATTAGGTATTAGTTTTTTACAGAAAATATAAAAGCATAAATGTTCAGGGTTGATAAAAATGCATGAAACGAAAACATGTATTATTTGATGGTTTTGGATATCTTAAAATTTTAAGAAAACAATAGTTAGTCTGCTACCAAATGTAGATCCGTGGGCTCCTTGATGATACAAGTGTGTCTCAATCTCTTCCCTTGGCCTTGGAGAAACATAATTTCGATAGTGGTACTATCAAAAATGGTGAGTTTGGGGCACTACCCTTCAGAAACAAAATGGTCGCCGCCCCGTCGCAAACACTTTCTTCCCTTTATCTAAGTAACCGTCCATTTTATCAAAAAATGTTTTATACAAAAAATGTTTATAGTTCAATTCTACATAGAAAAGGTTATTACGAATTTCTTTTGTAGGACCTACTTCAAAAAGTTTACTTTTAGGGTTTTCAAATGAGATAGGACACTAAAAATTAAAAGATATTCTGTGAACAGTTATCCCAATTCAAGTTATCTATCAACAGCGGAAACAATAAAGAAATGTTTCTACAGTACAGACATAGAAAGCTAAAAAATAATAATTGAATCGAATTAAACAAAAATAAATGTATTTTTTAATTAGTCATCACTGCTGTCAGTACAAATGTTACTGAATCTCAAGTCTTCATCACCTTGGAACTCTCCCATGTTATCACATCAGTCAGGATCACTATCACATCAACACATCTCAGTACACCTTAATCCATTCGATGACATGTATATTGTACATGGAGGAGAGAAACGCCGTTGAGAGCACGAGCAGCGGCAAAGTTCCAATAAAAGCTCTGGAGCACAGGGCATGGTACATTCAACTGGCTCGTATGTACCCCCTACTTTCTTCCACCCAATAACACAGTCTATAAGTGATAGGTTATTGGGATGCTGAATAAGGTCCTGATTCCGCTCAAAAGCCTGAAGATGAGCCGTTAGCAAAGCTCGGTTCAAATCAGATTTTGTTGGAGGGCGATTCTCGTCTTGACATTGTTTTTTGTGTAAACAACAACCATCTTACAGCTCCTATTGTCACACTGAATTGAAGAAGCTCGTCAGAAAGGAACTATGTCAATTCATCCTTTGTCGTATCACGAACCAGTAGTTTATTCATTAGTGTACTTCCAATGATTGCTTCTGGTCTGATTTTATACTGGATTGGATCTAAGCCTTTTTGCTCAATTACTCTCATCTCTTTTCAAGGGCCCCAACCCACACCGCGAACCATATACAAAATTATAAAGAGGAAATCCAATAAAAGTAAAAATAAAATTTTCAAAAACTCATTTATTTAAAAAAGAATCGAATTGATAATACACCTAAGATTGCGATCTAGGGGAGTTACTGCTCAAGGGGTGGGGGGATGAAAACTCTGCATCTCTGCGCTTTTCAGGAAATAGCGCCGTTGTTGTAAGTGATATCGAAAAATAGTTTTCAAAAATATGTAGAGAACATAATTGTGTGTAATTTTGGTCTCGAGTTATTTTTCCCTTTACGACCAATAGTTTTCGTTCTATGGCGCCCCAAAGTTTATTGTAATATGCGACAAAACCTAGCAAATTAGGCATCTGCCGACTCTATCCGACCGGATAATTAAGTCGATCTTCATCGTAATCCGCGTTGAAATCTACTTTGATGGAAATTGCAAATCAACCATCAACCTCGGTGCGCCGTAGAACGAAAACTCGCAAGCAATGTATATTTATGTTACACGCAAGCAATGTAGCAATTAATAATAATTATTATATAGTTAATGTAATAATTATTAATATTTATTTTACTTTATTAATTAATATAATAATTATTAAATTTAATGATTTATGTGAATAAATGTAAATTGTGTAGCTAAAATAAAGCAAGTTATGGGGTGATTTCAAGCACTAATCTATTCAGAAGAAACGTTCAGGAAATATCATAAAGACCTGTAAATAACCTGTTAATTAAGTTATAGATAAAATGGTATATCCTACATAAAAAAATTAATATTTTTTGTGTTTAATTAAAGAATAAACATTTTTTGTATAATACATTTTTTGATACAACGGACGGTTACTTTTAGATAAATGGGAAAAGTATTTGTGATGTCGGCCACTTTGTTCTTCGCGTGCAGCGCCCGAACGCAATCAATCGTATTCACTCAATTCTTGTAACAAATGAATTTGACTGACCCTGTATACTTAATGTTTCTATAGACTATATATAACTACTTATCTACTTATACACAGTGTCCCACCTAAAATGTCTCACCTTGTAGATTAGGAACAGCTTTATTAAATTATTTTAAAATTTGTATCCTGATGTTTTTGATGATGGTAATTCGATCAGTCATTAATATTAAATTTATGATATTTATACAGGGTGACAGAGTTTTTTGTAATTTAGTTGCAGTACATTACTTGGAAAGATATAAAGAATAAGAGATTTGGGCTTTTTAGGATCCCTAACCAACCATATTTAGGTAGGTTTCGTTAAAGAATTAAATTTAGCTGATAATTGATAATAAATTAATTAAGTACTTAATTTAGTACCACATCAAACACTAAAAATCAAAATAACTCGGAAACGCAAGAAGTGTCGAAACAGACGAAGGGACATTATTTTTATTAAACTATATGTAGATAATGAAAATAAGTTTTTTTTTATGAAATAGTCATTGTCGTAGAAGTTCTGTTTAAGAAAGGGGTTGAGCACCCCGTCCACTCAGCCACTGTGTAAGTTTTTGAACATTCTTATTGCTCGTTTATGCATCTTAATTAATAGGCATTATCCCCCAAACATGAAAATATCTAAGCGTTCGTTTATAAGTCATTATGAAAATTGGAGAAAAAAAATATAATAAGGACATAACACTGTCAAAGAAACAACGGCCAATATCTCGAAAACTCTCGCAGTTAGAGCAAAATTACAAGAGATCAAAATTATTCCTAAGGAACCGTTATTTGAGAAATATGTATCAGATAATATCAGTGGCGTCCTATAAAAAAGTTCTATTAAGCAGAATAGTCTGAGTACCCGAAAAAAGTAACATCCACTATAGTATTTTCGACAGGAACAATACAACATGTTGATCCTATACAGGTTAAGATGTGTAAAATATTAAATGAAAATATCATTCCGTTCACAAAATATTACACATTGACGTAAAAATAAATGAAATTTTAATATGTTTATATATAAAATTTTCTTAAGAACACGTGTTCTATCTCCTGTTAAAATTTGTCTACAAAAAGACAGTTTCGCCTTCAAAACATACTAAATATAAAATTCCTTATTATTTTGTATATTTGTTTTTGATAAAACAAATATACCTACGCATCGTAATATTTCATATTTGTTCTATAAGTATCATATTATATGTTTCATATGCCATATTTTGAATGTATTTGCAATCACGAATGGAACTGGCATTTCACCAGGTTATTCAAAGACCCCGTGTGGGTGTCCTCTGCAGGATGGTGGCGTGTCGTCCAGGACGGTGTAAGGTATAGTATCACATTGGATGCCCGGGCTGCATGAATGGAACGTGGCCGGGGTTCTACGCGTGGGAGATCGTGGGTAACATCATAATTCATACAATCGCCTCTTGGGAAGCAGTAATATGCATGTTCAAAGGTCATTAATATCAATTATGCTGTTTTGCATAATTGAATAATTGTTGGAATTATTTTTTCAATTTTATAGCCTACCTAATTATTAGATAATTATGATAATGATATATATGTAGCATTAAAATTCCTGGCTCGTATTCTATCACTACATCAGAGTAGGTATTTGAATTTATCCATAAGTGAGTTTAACCTTTGAGTTACCTGCTCAAATTATAAATTTATCAGTATTAAGATGAATAAATAAGTAAATGACACACCTATGTAAATATCGGTAAATACCTAATAGACCGAACAGAAATCATATGATATAATAATTATACAGCCGGTTTTATGGTGCTGCTTTTAAAGCTCAAATTATTATGGATTTATCAGTGGATTGAGGTGTGTCGACAAGATTTTTGAATTGTCCTTTGTTTATGAATTTTAATGTCTATTGAGTTTTGTATTTTTATTGTTTCTATTGTTCACTATCTTCTTTTCCTGCGCCACCAAATTGTCGCATCTGTTATGACTTAGAAATCATAGCCAACTACATAAGGTCTTAATGTCTCTATAGTCCATATCACAGCAATGCATTATTTTTCCACATAAAGTTAAAAGTGCCACTCCTTCCAAATTACCTTAAGGGTCTTAATCGAAGTAAGAAGTAACCAAATTAACGAATGACAATCTGCTATCACATTAGCATATTGCAGACAGATCAAAACTGAAGGCTTTATAAACATCGCAGCCCACAAGGCAATATAAAAAGAATGCTGCCACATTGCTTGAGCATTAGCCGATCCAAAAGGCATTACCCAAAATCTATAGAAACCACCGGAAAAGTGAATTGTAAAGAAATTATTCACAGTATTTACACTAATTTGACACTTTCTCGTTAATTTTTTTCTCGATTTCGCGTTGGGATTGTTTTTAGAATTCCAAGTCGGGATGAAAAAAATATTTCATTATTCTAAAATTATGAAATATTTCAAGTATATTAGAGGAAGGTTATTATTTACATAAATGATCTATATGGTAAACATTCCAAAGCATTATTTAAAAAGTTCAAGATACTGACATTGCCATATCTTTTCATTTTCGAGACCTTGCTAAAAATCCATCAACGCCGACATAAAATTTCCAAACATTCGGATATTGATGAGCATAACATTCGACATGCTCATTATCTGGTTCCCAATTATTCTCGGTTAAGAACAACTCAGATTAAAAATTAATTTATTGATCTCTCTAGTAATGTCGGTGTCCTGGACGTGAACTATTCCCGTTTTTATCGTCTAGTCAAAAGAATTTTAATTAGTAAATGTTTTTATAGCAATCTAGCTGATTTTATGAATTGTTCTGCCGTTTATGACACACGCCTCTATATTGCACACGTTTCTATATTTAATTATTTACTTTTTATATATTGTATTGTGCGATTCAAATGTACAAATTGTATATAAAGTGGTCAATAAACTAATACTACTATAAAATAGATACCTAAGTATGTTTTAAATATGTTCTTAAAATTCACGCTCCACATTTCGAGATGTAGGTATTTGCCAGATAAATGAAATTTAATGTATCTTAGTTTTTAGGGCACGGGTAAATAAAAAATTCGTTACCTAAAAATTATATCATATATATATATATATATATATATATATATATATATATATATATATATATATATATATATATATATATATATATATATATATATATATATATATATATATATATATATATATATATATATATATATATACAGGGTGAGTCAGTTTTTTGTAGACAAACTTTAACAGGGGATAGAACGCACGTTTTTAAAACGAAAAGTGCCTATAAATATATGGCCGATCTAGCTTCCTAAGGAAGATACAAGGTGTTAAAGTTTAATTTTTTTTTACATTAATGTGTAATATTTTCGGAACGGAATGATATATTCACTAAATATTTTACACATATCTTAACCTGCATAGGATCAACATGTTGTATTGTTCCTGTCGAAAATACTATAGTGGATGTTACTTTTTTCGGGTACTTCGGATATTCTGCATAATGGAACTTTTTTTTGGTACGCCACTGACATTATCTGATACATATTTCTAAAATAACGGCCCCTTAGTAACAATTTTGATCTCTTGTAATTTTGCTCTAAATACGACAGTTTTAGAGATATTGGCCGTTGTTTCTCTGACAGTGTATATATATATATATATATATATATACACCCTGTATATATATATATATCATATACAGGGTGATATTTTTCAACCTACCCCCTAGGCGTATCTCCTAGGACTGGATTGGCATATCGCTCTGAAACTTGGGTCGAGCGGATTTCGGAAAAGATCTACCAGTCTAAAATATTTGTTTGTTCATTTAAATGAAACCACCCCATTTTTTTTACGTTTTTGGATTCTTCATCAATATTAAGGGTAAGTTTGATATTACAACCCTACGATTCTCAACTGTTTTTGTTATTATGATTTTTTCTAAATTTCTTGCATCTAAAGTGCCTCCCTTTATTGTGGTTATGTTCAAAACTAAATGATATACATTGATCATTTTTTTGACATTAGCCTTAACAACTAGTCAGATGAGTTTTTGAAAAAAAGTTAATATCAAGTCAAAAGCATCTCTTCAATATCACAAATTTAAAAACAAAAAAACTTCATTTTATTAAATGGCATCCCCTTTTTTTATATATTTATATTTATTCTTATATGTTCTGTCCTTAGTAAAAAAAAGTATAACGTACTATGCTTCTAAAAAATTGATAATCTGAGAAAATTGAAAGAAACCGATGAAAAACATTTATTTTTTATTTCACAAATATGATTTTAGTTAATTAATATATATATATATATATATATATATATATATATATATATATATATATATATATATATATATATATATTTATATATATATATATATATATTTATATATATATATATATATATTTATATATATATATATATATATTTATATATATATATATATATATATATATATATATATATATATATATATATATATATATATATATATATATATATATATATATATATATATATATACAGGGTGTCTCATAAGTCATGGATCAAACGAAAGGAGGTGATAGGGGGACTTATTTCCAACAAAAAAAACACATATTGTTATCCAATTGTTTGCCGTTTTCGAGATATTGCCTGTTTTCTGTTTTATTGTTAACAATTTGTAAATTACAGCTAGGTATTTATCAGTAACCAAATAACAATAAATGTGGGTCTAATTATTTTAAAAGATGTCCAAAATGTCTTCCTACTTCTTGAATGCATAATCTGCATCGCCGAATGAAATCCCGCCTGAGTTTTAATAGAGCCTCTTGATTGTTTCGTATTTGATTTACGACGAGTTCAATTCGTGCCCGAAGAGTTTGCTCATTATTGCATTCTGTTTCAAATACTTGTTCTTTGAAGTAACCCCATAAAAAGAAATCTAAGGGGTTTAAGTCTGCTGAACGGGGTGGCCACTCTATGGTCCCTCTTCGGCCTATCCATCTATCAGGGAAGGTGTTATTAAGAAATTGACGAACGGGGAGTGCAAAATGAGGCGGAGCTCCATCGTGCTGGAACCACATTCTTCTACGGACTGCTAAGGGAACATCCTCTTGCAATTCGTTTGGATCATTTTGTAGGAATCTTAAGTACTGTGCGGCATTCAATCTCTCAGGTAATTCAAAGGGCCATATCATTAAGAATTCCGGCCCATAAATTGACACTGAAACGATGCTGAAATCGATCCTGTCTTCGCATTCGTGGATTTTCTACTGCCCAATGATGTAGATTATGAATATTAAATATTCCCGTGTGGTGGAAACTGGCCTCGTCCGTCCATAAAATATTATTAACATAATCAGGATCCTCCCTTAATTGTTGCAACATTTCTCTGCAAAATTCACGTCTGTTCAAGTAGTCGTCTGGCAAAAGAGATTGCACACGTTGAACATGATAAGGATGAAATAATTCTCTCCTTAAAACGCGTTGCACCGTTGCCTTTGCACCACCAGTCCTGCGTGATATGTAACGTACACTAGTTGTAGGGTCTTCCTCAATATTATCGCGTACCACGTCATCTACATTAAGCCGTGGTCTTCCTGCTCTATGTGACCTACCTGGTATCTCACCTGCCACATAATTATGCATTATGTACTCTTATAAAAACACGAGAGTCTGGATATCTTTCCCGGTTTGGATATCTGTTGCGATATTCCCGTGCAGATTGTCGAGCGTTGCCATTACAGAATCCATAAATGAAATGCATATCTGCATATTCTCGTGACGTGTATGATATTTGATTCACAACAATCACAAACTTCTCACAAAAACACAAGAGCAGATCGCAATCACACGTGCGTACTTGTCAATGGCGAGCAAGTGACGTCAATGGCGAGCCTGTACCTCTTCCCACTCTACCCTTGCATACTATGCCTTTTATTAGCCCATTTCCAGGAATAACCATGTTTTCGTTTACGGTAATTCTCGGAATTTATTCTAATAGAGTTACGTTCTAAAAACAAAACAGGCAATATCTTGAAAACGGCAAACAATTGGATAACAACATGTATAGTTTTTTATGTTGGAAATAAGTTCTCCTATCACGTCCTTTCGTTTGATCCATGACTTATGAGACACCCTGTATATACACTATATTTTTCATACACCTTAGTCTTACCTACCTCAAGTCTCTGCTGGTTATTAGTTAATAGCATGAAATTTTGGGCGGAGTTGCTCCTTGTTAACTGTGTCCCCAGTCATGGCAAGTGAAAAGCCGTCTCAAGGCATACAATGGAGTTACAAATAAATTATAACACTAATTTAATGGCTTATTGTTTATTATTAAAGCTTATCAATTCCAACAATGTTAAAATAATTTAATGGTGAAAGATAAATTAAGCAAAAAGCAGGTAATAAATAAATGGTACTTGACGACGAGTTCTTGCCAGTGACGTGTTGTGACATTATTATTATAAAAAGGAGAACTATAAATACCTATAAGTATTTTAACGACTTTGCTATTCTTTGGTACCTCTTGATTGTGATGTTCTTTGCTTATATTCAATGACTTGACTGTCCGCAACCTACTACATTATTGTTTTATCGTTTTTGCTACAATAATGTATTACATTATTGTAGCAAAAACGATAAATACTATGAATTATTCATAGTAGTGCAAATTGTCTATAAAAAATCATAAACAAAAGTAGTACATTTTTTAAAAAACTTTTAGCTCGCTGATCTTGATATATCAGTTTGACGTCGATATTTTAATATGACTAGGAAAATTTTAAGCAATAATTGAATGAAATGAAATTTCAATGAAAATTTTAATCTCTCTCAACTTTTTCGAATTTTTTCTTTCTTCATGTGTGGTTTAATAGATTTTCTTGTCTTGTGGGGAATTACGCATCATTTTAGATCAATACTTTCATTCCGTAATGTTTTTATGACTACATTACCCAGGGGGGGGGGGTACATTCAGGCCTAATTTTTAGGGAAAGTGTGAAATCATATAACTCTCCCCAGGCCATAGCTCAATTTCTGTTGAATTCATAAGTGCTGTAGGTACTTTATTTATTTTTGAATTAAGTTATTTAAAAAAATAAACCCGAAATACGCAATACTATAAAATTACACACAATAAATGTGGATAATTACTTATTTTGTGTGGGTAATAATCTAATCATTAATCTATGCCTTTGCTCATTATCCACTATAATATATGCACACGACGCTGCATATACGCTCATCCGCTGCTCAACAAATACCGAGACTGTTACTCCAATGCCACCCGATACATGTTTCTTTGTATCAAGGTTACCACCGGCGGACTGCAACATAGTTGAACATATGGGAGCGTGGGTAGGAATCGTATACACATCTGATATTCAAGGCATCTGATAGGTCAGATACGTACGATGTCTTGGTTGCATTCATATCGGAAACACGCAAACGCACTGCTAACCGAAGGCAAAACAAACAGCCTTGCCAGATGGTAGCGATATATAGCGGTAGTGACGCGACGCGACGGTACCTTTTAGGATAATTAAGTATATTCAATAATCAAACATAGTGCCTTGTTATTTATATTACTTTCGTGATCGTTTTTGTGGGTTGCGCAAACCCCCAAAAATACTGGACAGAAGACGACAAACGATGAACCCGAGTTCCTTGGTATAATTGGATTTGCCAATGTCTTGCAGATACATATCAGAAAATATGATGTAATGGTATTAAGATGTATTTAAGATGTATTTAGAAAAATAAATAATCTCGTCTTGTAGCTGCCTTCTTCATAATTTGACAAAATTCATAAGCAATCTTGTAGCCGCCATTTGGAATATTTGATCTGATAAAAAATTGGTTATCTGCAATTCCAAAAACTGAGATACCGAGTTTTAGTTGAATGGGACCATAAATCAGTGGCGACTCGTGGTAGCTGTAATAGGGGAGGCTACAACCTTCTTACATTACAAATCTGCAACTAAAATTTTGTTCCTGAAACCATCTTTTGACCACCATGATTTTTTTGTTAAAAATTGCCGCTATTTTTAGCATGTGGCGACTATTCAAAGAAAAATGTGGCATTACAAGTAGAGATAAAGCATCGTGATAGGGATTCATTATTACCTATATCAATATATCTATTATAATATGTTAAATTTAGTCTTACCTTGTTTCGTTGCAAGGAAGTTGTTTATATTGCCTTTAAACTAATAATATTAATACCACCATGTCCTTAAAGCTTTACAAACTTACCAGTTACCTAATCTCGAGAATAACCGAGAAGTCACATTCAATAGTAACAACCAAGAAAAATTCATAACAAATAAAACCACACAGCTGCGAATCCACAACTTTACCACTGCGCCACTAAGAAACAAAGTTTACTTTGACTTCTGAATGATATAAAGATATAAAAAAGACATTTTGAAAGTTTGACATTTGAAACAAAATTCGATGAATACAATGATATGAAAATTTGGATTTAGAACAAATGAATTTTCGACAAAATGGTGCTCGACCCAATTATTCAGGAATAGAAACTGATTACCTTCAACAGATTTTGACAAATGTTCTTGTTAGGTGGCCTCCAATGTCACCTGAGATGACTTCCCTAGATTTTTTGTCCAGGAGGTCATTATAAAAAATATATTCTATGGAACCACCGTTACAACCTGTGAAAATTTGTAGCTGTGTAAGATGTGCAATTAACTGCATAATACCCCAGCAATTGGGAATACTCTTCGATATACAGGTTCAGAAGTGCATTGTCCTTAGCATCTATAACAGCAGGTGTATGTAGCCTAATTATCTTATATTCTCTTAGCTGTAATTTTATTTGTATTTATTGCACATTTTAATAAAGCATATGAGTCACATCCTTATTAATAGTACCGATAAGTGGTACCACAGTATGCAGTAGATACGTTGTGTTATGTATCAAAAATGCATCATCAAAACTAAAGGAAAAAAGGGGTACACCTGATGATCCTGTTACACCTGGTATAATGTGTCACATATACCTCTAAAAAATCGTAGGTCCGAATAATTATTTGGAATATGTTGTGAATCTGAAAATTCTCATTTCATGAAAAATATTCGTTTTCATAAAAACATCATTAGCTTCACGAGTCGCTTATTGTAATACTACCTGCTGTAAAATTTTTGAAGGTAGACTTAGGACATTTTCGAATTAACCTGACAATGTAGTTCCTAAGTTCTACTTTTTAAGTCGTCCGGACCAATTAGAACAAAAAAAGGGCTGACACGAAAAAAAAAACAGTTCGATGACGCGATTTTCCTTCATGAACCGTTGGGGGGCTAGCAGTTTACGTTATTGTTTTCGGGAATCACACAAGCTAGCCTCAGCCACCACCTTGAATTTAAGGGCGAATGTTTATTTATTCAATAACTTGTTTATTTGCAATTTCACACGTCGTTTTGTATTTGCAGGACCATCGGCTAAACATTTGAAACAGGCATAATTCAAATTTCGGAGGGCTTTCAAAAGTGTACTTAAGAAAAAATAAATGTTAATTTTTTTTATACATACAATTCCGGACTGTAGGAGACAACTACCCCTTACTAAACATCATGGATCTTCTGGATCAGTTATGCACACTGCACACATTCAAGGGCTGACTCGCAGAGCACCAGAACCGGCCAGGGCCCATCGATTCGCTGTTTTTTCATCATTTGTCTTTAGAAGAAAGAAATCCCCCCCCCCCTTTAAATTCGATGCCGACTGCCGAATTCCCGAAAATCAAAATATAGACTGCCAGTGATCCCCAACGGTCCACGAAGGAAAATCGCGACTGTCTTTTTTTTCGTATCAAATCCTAGTTTGACTGGGCATGTAATCTGTACCTTGTAATTACAATATTTATATTTTTTTAAATAAATAATAAACTTAAAATAAACAACAATGAGACAGAGTAAACTATTAAAAATATTTTAAACATATAAGTATCATCTAACTTCTTGACTGGATATACCAGGTTCATACGATATTACTAGCCAGTCTATAGCTTCCTTGTAAAAGAAGATACCGATTTAAAATTTTATTTTGAGAAGTTTTATGGTTGACTACGGTGCACAGTTTTGATTGCTTCAAGATCTGATTTCCACTTCCGGTTTAACAGGAAACAGTATAAACTATCTTATTTTTAATGGAACGCATTATATATTATTAGAAATTAAGATTTCCCAGGAAATTTTCAAACCTAAACATGTAGCATACCCTATATCTATCTTTGTTTTCAAGAAAATGATGGTTTTGACCGATTGCAGTGAAATTTTGAATATCAATTTGTACAACATGTAGGTACCGGGTACCGCTTAAAGGTCCGTAAAAAATATAGGTCCCACAATGTGTTCCTATAACGGCCAATCATTCTTAGAAAGCTCCTCCTCTAAATAGATGATTATTTTCAGTTGCCAATATCTCGTATTGTTCCTGTTAAACATTCCCATGTTGGTAAATCAAGATTCGTCCGAAAATAAAATACATCATTTTCTATTTGGCTGATGACGCTTAGTTTCTAGATACCAATGCAAAAATTCAATCGTCATTCATAAGCTCCCTCGTAAAGATGCTGACGGATCTGGTACTTAATAGATTGTACTATATTTATGATCTTTCTAATCTAACTTTCAAACACTTTCGGGAGATATCCAGATACTACTATAGTGCTTTCGTTTGATATGCAAACTAATGGAATGCGATGCTCAGTGGCGGGCGCAATTATCTTAATATAGGAAATAAAATAAAAACAATAATGTTAACTCAATTTAATTTATAATATATCAAAAACAAATTGCAAATGGATGCGTACTGCAAATGACATTACGGAAATGACATTTTTTTGACTATCAAAATAAATATTACTCACCAAAAAACTTAAATAACCGTAATAGATTTGTTCCTACATTCATGTGTTTTATGTGAACTAATAATTTATGATTGATATTGATATGATTGATAACATTTTCAACCGCCATTTTCTCGACAATTGTCAAAGATAGATATATGATTGATAACATTTTCAACCGCCATTTTCTCGAAAATTGTCAAAGATAGATATAGGGTATGCTACATCCTATTTTGGACCTAGAATTTCCTGGGCAATCTAAACTTTGAACAATATACAGGGTATTCCATTAAAAATAACAAAGTTTATACTGTTTCCAGTTAAACTGGAAATAAAAATCAGATCTTAAGCAATCAAACTGCACCGTAGTCAGCCACCTCCCAAAATTTAAAATCCATATATTTTTTTACAAGGATGTTATAGGCTGATTATATTGTAGGCACCCAGTATTCTCGAAATACATGACCGCTAACATTTTCCAAATATCTTGATCATATTGAAGCTGCTCTGAGAGATATATCTTGGCCCCATTCGGGTTCAAATAGGCAGTACGGTTAAGAAATGGCTATTATGAAGCAAACTTAGTTCATAGGCGAAAGACAAAAAATGAAGACTAGACAGTAAAAAAATAAATTATAGGTATTGAAGTTCGGATTCTCTGATTTCGTAATGGAAGTAGAAAACACGCCACTGATTTTTGCTTAAATTATTACATAAATAACAAATATACATTTCACTTTGCCTTACATAAAATTGGAAATATAAATTCTTTGTACAGCTGTGATATATTTTCTTAAATCTTACGTGGTTTAGCTGACTCACCGGCTATTCCACCGAAGTTCTTAATGAGAAAATTTTACCATAAATGCTTTAAGGCACATTACATTTACACCTAGTTAATTTGCTACAGCAGTCTTTCTTTTGCCAACTCTGTTAAAGAAAATCCTTTTCCTTTCTTTCTCAACCTCACCGTTATTTAGTTTAGCAGTTTCAACTTTTAATTCACTATTTTTTGCACTTTTGGTCCCTATAATTTTCTTCAGGCGGTCATACAACGATTTGTGTTTCTTCGCATTCGGCGGGTAAGTGCCCAAACTGTTAGCGCTGTTGCTACTGCTAATATTTTCGTCAGGAATAATTTTCTCGTTAACAATGGAATTCAGGTCTACCATACTGTTGAACTTCACTTGATGTATCGGTGCCAGGGCGTAATTGTTAGTCACCGATCGTTCGTTATGAAATATTGACTTTAGCTGTTGAGGGGACGAGTTGTACTGTGACTGAGATCTGAAAGTATAATATAAATTCTGGAAATGTTATAATAGTTTAGTTAAATAATAAAATTCATAAAATCTCTTTATTTATTGTACAATATCCAATGGCATAAGGCAATTAAAGGATAAAGATGAACAAATTGCCAACAGAAAATGGAAATAATCAATGAAGTAAAAAATCAGAATATACTCTAACAAAATGAACGTTCAACCTCGAAATGGTTCGGAATAAGCTGTAAATTTGTATAAATCT
This sequence comes from Tetropium fuscum, assembly GCA_964058915.1. Classification (NCBI taxonomy): domain Eukaryota; kingdom Metazoa; phylum Arthropoda; class Insecta; order Coleoptera; family Cerambycidae; genus Tetropium; species Tetropium fuscum. Next base: position 10,978 of record CAXKVY010007010.1, on the reverse strand, counting down.
TTGTCTTGGTGTTTGGGAGACTGGTAGAGAAGTCTCATATAAACTTGTGTCTGCGTCTCAAGATATTCAAGGTCAAAGGTCACAAAAATCGGATTTTTGCAATTAGCTCGTTTCCTATGCGAAATGCGTCATGTAAGATTATTATCAAATTTGGGGTGCATGTCACCACATCCAATTGTCACGACGTCCACCCGCTACAAGATCCAATTGAATCCACCTTTATATGTTACACTCCAAATGTTGCCGAACACCTATATTTCAATTCACCGCAATCACTAGGAGTTTTACATGCAGTTAACTTGTCACGACATCCACTATTCCATTGCGCATGTTCCACCCGAATGCTGCTGTGTACTGCACCACTTCAGAGAATAGCGTGACGGACATTAGTCAACTCGCCCTCAAATTAGTTTTAAATAATAATATGGTATGACATTTATTCACAAAATATAATATGTCTAGTATTTTATCACAATACAGTAATAAGAACTCCTAAATTTTCGACCCTGTTACAAAATTCCTATAACGTAACAATCTAAAAATATTTTTGGGAAACCAACTAGTCCTCCTGGGCCTAGTTATGCCATGTACACGTATTTATATATATGCCATGTACACGTATTTTTACTATTAGTTCAGTCGCCGACCCCGTGACAAAGGTAATTGTGAAATTGTCTTTGGCAACCTTTTGCCATGTATTTCGAAGCATGTGATTAAATTAAAAAAACGCTGTACTTAAACTACCGTCAAATGGCCCTGTACTAAAATGCCATTAATAGATATGACGTTAATAAATATGCCATGTATACGTATTTATATTATCAATTAGCAGTCGTTGATCCTATAACAAAATTCCTGTAACGTAATAATCTAAAAATATTCTTGGGAAACCAACTGGTCCTCCTTGGCAGACCTTATGGCATGTCCATGTACACTTATTTTTAATGTTTAATGTGACAAAAGTAAATGTATGACAAAACTGGTCCTCCTTGGCAGACCTTATGGCATGTCCATGTACACTTATTTGTAACAAAATGGTAAAGTCCAGGCCTGTAGTTTTGTCAGGAAGTATAATATCGACCCAAAATTCGTTTATCCTTGTTTATTGCTTAAAAAAATTGTAAGAAGTGGGTAATTTATCTTGTCTTGTGTTTTCTCTTTAAGTACTATATTACAGCTAAATTTCTAAACATAAACAGATGTGTGACGCCGAACTGCAAAAAAATAAAATATCTAGAATCGTATTGTCCCCATTGTAGAATGAAGAGGGTCTGATCATAAAGCAGCACAAAACTTAAATATAATGTCTGATATAGATGTTTTATTAGTCGCGCGGCGCATTTGGTTGTGTCCAAATTTATAGCTTGTTTAGTGTAAATATTTATTGTTTACGTAAATTATTTTGTTAGCTGTTAAATAGATATATTTTCTGTACCGATGTCTTTTGTATTAATCTGTCGAGCAACAAAATTCATATTATATTATACGACCAGGTTAGTATGGGAACCTTAGTGGTGAGGTAGTATCAGCCATTAAAAGTTTAACAGCAACAACATGAGAGTACATGAGGTAAGATAATTTCAAATTTATCATATATTCAAATTTATCAGATATTTATCGAACATCGGCTATCTGATCAAAACCCTAGTGGTTACATATTTCTATACTGCTACTACTAATACTGATAAAAAATAGCCAAATATATTATAAAACTATAAAGTCGAATTTATCAGAGCCCATCGCTTCACGCAATTCGACAGCGTTCAGCTGCAGCAGGCATGTGGGGGATAGTGGATGTCGTGACAAGTTAACCGCGTGTCAAACTCCTAGAGATTGCGGTGAACTGAAATAGGTGTACAGCTATGTTCGGAGTGTAACATTTGATGGTGGAACTGGTATCAATTGGATGTCGTAGCGGGTGGACACCGTGACAACTAGATGTCACAACATGATCTTGAAATTTGTAGATTATAAAATTATCTACAATTTTAATTTGAAGCATTTTTTTATATCATCGACCATTCTCGAGATATAGCGTGATTTTCAGAGCTCTCAAAGCTTCCAAGTAGCCAAGTATCTAAGTCAAACCAGTAGCCAATGTACTTAGCTCAACCTGAAACATACTTTCCAGTCTAATATGGTAATTTACTATTTATCGATATTCTCCTATATTTTATATATACTTATTCGTAAATTTCTTAGCCTGCAAATGGTTTTTACTATTGGGCAATAAACAGATAAATAAAAATTAAATAAATACATAATGAATATCAAATACCTGTTAATTAAATTCGTGTTTTTGGCAGAGGCATATTTTTGTTCCTGTGGCGTTCTGATGGAGTTATATAGCTTGTCCCAGAAATTCCATAGCTTGCCAGATCTAGTGTAATCTAGCATATGGTACATGGCAAGATCTTTCGGAACGGTTAAATTTGTATCCTTATCTTTATCTTTGTAAAGACAGGGAATTATTTTCCTTTGCCGTTGTTCTGAAACCAAACATGAAGTATCAGATAACACTATTAAATGTGTCCATTCCAAGACCGGGATATGTTAATGGTTGATTGTCTACGATCTAAACCTGCATGCGTTTTGGAGTGCAAATGTACCTTATGATGACAGCAAAGAAAAGCGGTAAAAGCCGCTGGATGCTTTCCTGTCATATTTTTTTGTTTTCTCCAATTAAAATGCATGCCCTTTTATCAAAAGAAAGTTAAAACAAATTTAATGTGATAATAATAGGCATGCAATTCGCACGGTTTGAAAAGGTTCTAAAGGTAACGTGATTTTTAAAAAAATTTAAGCACAATTATGGTCTTCTGAATTCACTACGAGAAACTTGACATTTGTCTCGAAACATTAAAATTTGTGCAGGATATTTATCACAATATGTATTTATCACTATTATGACACAATTTTAATAAACCAAATAAATATATGAATAGTTATGGACAACCCATAATATTTCTACTTGCATGTAATGGCTATTATTATTATTCTCATATAAACTTCACCCATGATAAACTTGACCGTATTATTCATGAGAGCGAATAGTAGTCACCATTACGTACAGAATCGTAAAATCTCTTAAAATTAAAAATAAATGACTGCCTTAGTAATTTAATTAAGAAACAATAGTAATTAAAACTTATGTGAACTAATTAATATAATTTAAAAATAATTTAAAATAGATATTCAGTTACTTGCTTTTAGAGGATGTTCCTTGATAAGAAAAAAAATAAACATAAAAGAGGAAACTTATTTAAGATAAACGGTGATCAAACGCAGCTAACTTCAAATACATATTAGATAATCTCCCAATAACCTATAGTGAATTATTTTCAAAGAGTGGCTGTACACTTTCATGTATCATTTCTTCTCTTAAAAGTGTTTATATGCTTAACTTAGTTGCTTCTGTATAATCCGAACAAATATCCACCAAATCATCAACACGATGAGGGTGATCTCTCTGTATGCAGTAAAATACTCGTAAAATAATTTTTTTCTCACCTAAGTACCAAACGGTAGTGCCTACGTTTTGGAATATTTTCCATCATTCGCCGATATTATATTGTATCACAATCACATTAAAACAGCATTATATATATATATATATATATATATATATATATATATATATATATATATATATATATATATATATATATATATATATATATATATATATATATTTATATATATATATATATATATATATATATATATATATATATATATATATATATATATATATATATATATATATATATATATATATATATATATATATATATATATATATATATATATATATATATATATATTTATATATATATATATATATATATATATATATATATATATATATATATATATATATATATATATATATATATATATATATATATATACATATAATGCTGTTTTAATGTGATTGTGTTACAATATAATATCGGCGAATGATGGAAAATATTCCAAAACGTAGGCACTACCGTTTGGTACTTAGGTGAGAAAAAAATTATTTTACGAGTATTTTACTGCATACAGAGAGATCACCCTCATCGTGTTGATGATTTGGTGGATATTTGTTCGGATTATACAGAAGATTATACAGAATATATATATATATATAATTATATATATATATATATATATATATATATATATATATATATATATATATATATATATATATATATACACAAATATATCAACCAACACACTACTCTATCGCAAATAACCGTTACAGATTACAGAATACGCGCGAAATTCCCACAAACCCGCCCATGCAAAAAGCGAGCGAGTGATTTAACTAAACACAGACGGTCCGCTCTACAATAGAGCGGATTTGCTGCTTTTAACTATAAAAATAAATGATTACAAAATTGGCATCATTAAAGCAGACGAAAATATATTTATATAATATATTATTGTATGTACAATAATTCTTTTATGACATTCATAAATAATATATACAACTTTTATATAGTATTGTGGAATTTGATATTTTAATTGAATATGGAGAAATTTGAGAATTACATGTGGCAACTGCGGTTTTTCCTATACGCGGTCAGTCAACTACACATACATATTAGAAATACTGTAATTCCAAATTATTTAACTATGACTATGTTCTAACCATGAGCTCAAGAAAAAATTTAAAATTAAGCCTCTCTGTAGAGGATATAATTTGCATCATAAGATCGTACCTACCACAAAATCATCAGAAATCATCATTCTACATCGGATAGCTGACACTTAAACTTAAAATTGCCACGAAACTATTCCACCCAACAAGTTGAAATGAGATTTTACCAAAAAATATTGTACCGCCAACATCACGTAATAGATGCATACTAACAATGAGTTTTGGTAACCAAAGAAATAAATGTTTTAACAAAATAGCAAAAAACCATTTGAGAGATCTCGCTCATTAAGAGTTACCACAAAGAGATATTAGATATATTGCAGGTATCGTTCTCTGGTTAAATAATAAACACAATTTAAATCTTCATTTATACATACCTATTCCGATTGCTTGAGCAAAACTGTAAAAGAACTTATTCGCCGAACTCTCCAAAAATGCAGATGACACTATCACAATCAACCTTCCGCATCTCTCAGATATCAGCTTGATCACAGCATCATGCTCGACACCTCCCCCAACCAAATCCCTATCCTTGACGCAAAATTTTAAATTGTATTGTTTCTCCATCGTATCTATAAGTTCCGTAGCAAAGTCAATGTCGTCGTCGGCGAACAAAACAAACGCATCATATGTCTGCGGTTCCAACCCCTCGCTTAATCGATAAACATCATCCACTGTCAAAATATCAGGGTCCTTATCTAAGTTCAGTGACTGAATTTTATGGGAGTTAGGATTCTTTTTATATGATTCAATGTCCTCATCTGAAACACAAATATCTATTGAATATCATAACCTGACGCGGTCTCTGTATTGTATATTTTAATATGTAGTAGGTACCTCCTTAAGGAATATTTAATTTGTTTCTGTTGTCAATTCCTCCAACTCTGAACTAAGTTAGTACTTACCTTGCTTACAATTTACGATTTAATTCTCTCTAGATTCTCTGTTATGTGTCTTTTATCATATAAAATATTTTAGTACCTATTTAGTAAATTACCTATGAATTAAGTTACACTAAATGTGAGACTAAATATATAAATACCTATTAATGCGGAGATGTCTTCCAGGATATCAAATCTATCCAAGTCTTCCAAAAATAAAATAAACTGAGCAACGGTGCTTTCATCTTTGGAATTGTTACTCCATAAATCTAAAACTTCACTACTTGGGTCTCGATGTTGTCGAAGTCCATTTATCTTTTCACCACTGATCTTACACAAATCAGCTAGCCCTTGCCAATCCCTAAAAACAAATCACAATTTCATTTGTTAGTAAAGAATGATGTATGCACAGCTAGCTATATTTTATATTCGTATTTGTGTATGTATAGTAAATAACAAGGTAGATATTTAATCTTACTTTTGGATTTAAAATTTAAATAAAATTAATTTCAAAATACCTATAATATAAATTTTTATTTCCTACGTAATGTATAAATCTATATAGGTATGAATATCAAATATTAAATATGCAGAAAATATGTAACTTGGCTTCTTTTTTTTTTATTTTATCACTTTACAAACAGCAAAGGTAAGTAGTAACGTTTTACATTAAAATTGGATGGTTGTGTACTTATGGAGGATTAAAGTACTATTTACAAAATTTAATTTTGATAATATCATAATCTGTACCTTAGACTACATTATAATCTCTTTTTATTTAAAAAAAAATATAACCTTTATAAGTCCTTAATGTTTACCTACCGTGGTAATCCTTTGTCGCTTGAAATAATTTTAATAGGGTTCAACAAGGTTGATATAATAATTCGCGTTTTCCTACTTAATGCCTGTATTGTTATATTTTTGTCATCATGCGAATCGTTTTCATCAGCTGTTTGTTCCTCCATTTCCTGAAATAAATTGCTTAGAAACAGAACCTTCATATTTTACAATGTCTAAATACTTACTTAAATAAAATTGAAATATTCTCTCACTCCTAATTTTCCATTACAACAAACGCCCCACCCATGAAGATATTTATCCAAAATTACTGAAATTTATCAAAATAAACTATGAAACTATGAACACTATCTCATAAAATAAACATAGAGATTTTAATAGATCTGTCATTAGTGACATTCATTCTCATTCGCTATTCACTGACATACAACAAGGCAGAAGATCACCACAGAACATTCACATTCAGAAGACACAAGCAACAATCTTTGCGGATGATTTGTGGTAACAACCACAAAACACAACGGCATTGAAATACAACCCTGTATGTTGTATTTTAATGTATACAAATTAAATACACAATGTATACAAAATAAATCCAGCTCTGTATAGGTAGTATTTCATGCATACACCATTCACCATAAATGTATCGTGAATGCATATAGGTTAGATATTATATATTATCTGCACAAAATATTCACAAAGCTCAAAAGACCATACCACCATACTACATTTTTAAACTTCATTTTTTTAAATTTCCGGTTCTTGCTCCTTACATGACCTGAACTCTAGTTGTCATCAGTAACTAAATAATATATGGATGATAATAACATATACAAATAGATCTATCCGCTATTTTAGAGTTCCCTTTTCAGTTTTACATCAGCTGGCTATTTACTTCCAACAGAAGCTAGTAGCAAAGTTTACAGATTTCGTAAACTTTGCTTAGAAGCTACTACCAAAGTTTACGAAATATATATCAGTTGTGTTCTTGTACTACCTTTGAGGTTCGCAAATTTAAGAGATAGACCAACAACACCTCTATTAGAGGAGTTATTGGATAGACTCATAAATCATAGCGCGAACATTCTGTGGTGACATTTACGGAGAAAATCTCAACGATCCACCAGGCGTGACCTTCGGTTTCAATACAAGGGTTGTTCCGAATGCGCACAACACAAAGGGAAATTTTATGAAAGATAACAAATTTTGTTTTTATTTCGGTTAACAGATGGATTCTTTTAAACGGTTTCACTTAGCTTGACTACGTATATTTGTTTGTTTATATTTGTTTGGCGGATTCAAAATGGCGGACTATATTCTATTTATAAACCAATTTGCCTCAAAATTGAAAATTAGCGGTGTTCAAGGTTACTGAGCTCGTTTGTAGAGAGTTACTCAGTACATAAATAGGATAGTCCGCCATTTTGGATCCACAATTCTCATTTTATTAGGTTTTGAGTCAAAAATTGTGTTGAGTGACCTTAAACACCACAAAGTTTCAATTTTGAGACAAATCGGTTTATAAATAGGAAAGTCCCTCATTTTTGAACCGCCGTTTTAATTTGTTAAAGTTCGAGTCAAAAATTGTATTGAGTGACTTTAAACACCGCAAAATTTCAAGTTTGAGAAAAATCGGTTTATAAATAGGAAAGTCCGCCAATTTGGATCCGCCATTTTATTTTTCTTGTCATAAAAAAATATTAAATTGTATTATCACCAGAACGTTATACATGTTCCTGTATACTATAAATGTTTAAATTAGTTAACTAAAATTAACGAAATAAACCTTTAAAAAATCAAATTATCTTCTTTAATCGATTTAATCAAATTATCTTGATTATAGCATATTCTAAGAAAACAAAGGAGTAATAATGATGTTTGTCGTAAAATATAATAATTAAAACAAATCTAAACTCAATTAGCTTCATCTTTTGGACACCGGAAAAATGATAATTCGTTTCCACGCTTCGTTGTGCAACCATCTACTGGACCATATACCGTAGGCATGTTAATACCATTTAATCTCACTTCACATTTCTGGTCCACTCCGTTAAAATCACCACTAACTGTTCCCAGTGAGAACTTGGCGCACTGTGTATGGGCTGGAGCCCTGGTCTTTCGGCGGTCTGCGAGTAAGGGGGAAGCAGAAGCGGCACGCAATGCCTGTGCGATAACTGTTGTGTTATGTATTCTGTAAACTTTGCTAATACTAATACTAATGGACCAAATCGATATAATATCACACACCTACAATGTGTACCTATAATATACCTATTTGTACCTATAATATATTACAGCAAACAAAGTTAACACCAAGGTTAACACTGAGTCAACCATAGAGCATAAATATAATAAATATAAGAACTATCTTGTCAGGAGACCCGAGACAAGTAGAGCTTTGTAGATGTTTTGTGATCTAGAGCAAGAAGACGAGAAGCAAAACCTTGATGTTTTGTGAACAAAACTAACCTTTAATTTTCGGTGTGCCAGACCAGACCATACTATACGAGTATACGACATTGAGAAATGTGTTTCTTGTTTCTTTTAAATCCTCACATTTTATTATAAAACCTTTTTTACTTAAATTAACAAATATGGGTAGAAAAGCAAAATTTACTGAAGAAGTAACGGTTAAAAAAGGCCCTGGAAGGAAAGCTAAGAAACAGAAAGATCCAAAGTTTCCGAAGAGCTTAATAGGTACGTAAATTATTTAATCCAAATAATAATTTTTAGTACTAGTTACTAATCTGTTATTTTGTTATCACTACTATAACATATTTTGGTGTTTCAAGATGCTGATGCTGTATTAGATAAAAAATTAAGCCATCGTCAAAAGCTTAGAGCAAAAAAACGCCAACAAAAGACGGAAGAAAGGCGAGAGAAACAGAAAAGTTTTAAAGAAAAGAAGAAACAGATAGGTGTAAAATCATTACCGAAAAATAAGCAATACATTAGTGAAAAGTCAGATGAATCTGAGGATGAAATTGAAGATGGTAATAACACTACAAATGGCGTACAAAAAGTTGTAAAAGCTAAAGGATTTACGGATGATAATAAGCATTGGTTGCAACTTAGACAAAATGGCCATCGACAGAAAGCAAAAGCTGGCATTGATGCTAATGATGAATCAATCACCGAGGAGACAAGTGTAAGTAGCAACATCATAATAGTAAAAGTATAACAGGTACCAGTCAGTGGAGCTAGTGGATTTGTTATAAATGAAGAGATATTTATAGTTGCTTTGTCCCTTATAAAATTATACTTAAATATGTAAATTGCATTATAGGATGAAGAAGATGCAGGAAATGATGTGGAAATGGAAGATGAGGATGTTAGTGATGGGGAGAATAACCTAAAGGTAGAAAAATTAAACGACTTATCTGATGACAGTTCTGATGAGCAAGACGAGTTTGAATCTGATGGTGGTAATGATGAAGATGATGAAGAGTTACTGCCAATTGAAAAACAAAACAAAATATTGAAAAAGAAGCAAGCTAAGGACCAGCAACTGGCCGACGATGAAATGAAGTTGAATATAACTAATCAAGAAATGTTCCAATTCCCTACTAAAGCATCGGAGGAGGAACTTCAAAGCTTACAAGATGTGCAACAGCGAATACGAGAAGTAATAGCAGTTCTAACTGACTTTAAAAAATTCAGAGATGAAAAACATTCACGGTTAGATTATATAGGAATATTGAAAAAGGATTTATGTACTTACTATAGCTATAATACGTTTTTAATGGAAAGATTTATGCAACTGTTTCCGCTTTCTGAACTATTGGAATTTCTGGAGGCCAGTGAAGTTCAGCGTCCTCTAACAATTAGAACCAACAGCCTTAAAACTCGTAGGCGGGATTTAGCACAAGCATTAATAAATAGAGGGGTTAATTTAGACCCTATCGGTAAATGGAGTAAAGTTGGTTTAGTTATTTATTCATCACAGGTGCCAATAGGTGCTACGCCCGAATATCTGGCTGGGCATTATATAATTCAGGGAGCATCAAGTTTATTGCCAGTCATGGCATTAGCGCCTCAAGAAAATGAGAGGATATTGGATATGTCTTCAGCGCCAGGGGGGAAAGCTTCACATATAGCCGCAGTTATGAAAAACACTGGTGTATTATTTGCTAATGACATTAGTAGGGACCGAATTAAAGCTGTCGTTGGCAATTTTCATCGCTTAGGAGTTGTAAATTCTGTAATTACATGCATGGATGGTCGCAAATTTCCAGGCACCTTAAAGGGATTTGATAGGGTTTTGCTTGATGCACCCTGCACGGGAACAGGTGTTGTAGCTAAGGACCAAAGTGTTAAAACTAGTAAAGACGAACAAGACATCCAGAGGTGTTATAATCTTCAGCGGGAGTTGCTCTTAGCAGCTATAGATTGTGTAAACGCCAAATCTGCAACTGGCGGTTATATAGTATACTCTACTTGCTCAGTATTGCCAGAAGAAAATGAGTGGGTCATTGACTATGCTTTAAAGAAACGTAACGTAAAAGTAGTAGATACAGGCCTTGAATTTGGAACTGAAGGCTTTACTAATTACAGACAGTTTAGGTTCCATCCTACTTTAAAATTAACCAAGCGATTTTATCCTCACACGCATAATATGGATGGATTCTTTGTGGCTAAACTGAAGAAATTC
>CAXKVY010007009.1:0-21846 GCA_964058915.1 Tetropium fuscum | reverse complement strand
ATCCTCTTGCAATTCGTTTGGATCATTTTGTAGGAATCTTAAGTACTGTGCGGCATTCAATCTCTCAGGTAATTCAAAGGGCCATATCATTAAGAATTCCGGCCCATAAATTGACACTGAAACGATGCTGAAATCGATCCTGTCTTCGCATTCGTGGATTTTCTACTGCCCAATGATGTAGATTATGAATATTAAATATTCCCGTGTGGTGGAAACTGGCCTCGTCCGTCCATAAAATATTATTAACATAATCAGGATCCTCCCTTAATTGTTGCAACATTTCTCTGCAAAATTCACGTCTGTTCAAGTAGTCGTCTGGCAAAAGAGATTGCACACGTTGAACATGATAAGGATGAAATAATTCTCTCCTTAAAACGCGTTGCACCGTTGCCTTTGCACCACCAGTCCTGCGTGATATGTAACGTACACTAGTTGTAGGGTCTTCCTCAATATTATCGCGTACCACGTCATCTACATTAAGCCGTGGTCTTCCTGCTCTATGTGACCTACCTGGTATCTCACCTGCCACATAATTATGCATTATGTACTCTTATAAAAACACGAGAGTCTGGATATCTTTCCCGGTTTGGATATCTGTTGCGATATTCCCGTGCAGATTGTCGAGCGTTGCCATTACAGAATCCATAAATGAAATGCATATCTGCATATTCTCGTGACGTGTATGATATTTGATTCACAACAATCACAAACTTCTCACAAAAACACAAGAGCAGATCGCAATCACACGTGCGTACTTGTCAATGGCGAGCAAGTGACGTCAATGGCGAGCCTGTACCTCTTCCCACTCTACCCTTGCATACTATGCCTTTTATTAGCCCATTTCCAGGAATAACCATGTTTTCGTTTACGGTAATTCTCGGAATTTATTCTAATAGAGTTACGTTCTAAAAACAAAACAGGCAATATCTTGAAAACGGCAAACAATTGGATAACAACATGTATAGTTTTTTATGTTGGAAATAAGTTCTCCTATCACGTCCTTTCGTTTGATCCATGACTTATGAGACACCCTGTATATACACTATATTTTTCATACACCTTAGTCTTACCTACCTCAAGTCTCTGCTGGTTATTAGTTAATAGCATGAAATTTTGGGCGGAGTTGCTCCTTGTTAACTGTGTCCCCAGTCATGGCAAGTGAAAAGCCGTCTCAAGGCATACAATGGAGTTACAAATAAATTATAACACTAATTTAATGGCTTATTGTTTATTATTAAAGCTTATCAATTCCAACAATGTTAAAATAATTTAATGGTGAAAGATAAATTAAGCAAAAAGCAGGTAATAAATAAATGGTACTTGACGACGAGTTCTTGCCAGTGACGTGTTGTGACATTATTATTATAAAAAGGAGAACTATAAATACCTATAAGTATTTTAACGACTTTGCTATTCTTTGGTACCTCTTGATTGTGATGTTCTTTGCTTATATTCAATGACTTGACTGTCCGCAACCTACTACATTATTGTTTTATCGTTTTTGCTACAATAATGTATTACATTATTGTAGCAAAAACGATAAATACTATGAATTATTCATAGTAGTGCAAATTGTCTATAAAAAATCATAAACAAAAGTAGTACATTTTTTAAAAAACTTTTAGCTCGCTGATCTTGATATATCAGTTTGACGTCGATATTTTAATATGACTAGGAAAATTTTAAGCAATAATTGAATGAAATGAAATTTCAATGAAAATTTTAATCTCTCTCAACTTTTTCGAATTTTTTCTTTCTTCATGTGTGGTTTAATAGATTTTCTTGTCTTGTGGGGAATTACGCATCATTTTAGATCAATACTTTCATTCCGTAATGTTTTTATGACTACATTACCCAGGGGGGGGGGGTACATTCAGGCCTAATTTTTAGGGAAAGTGTGAAATCATATAACTCTCCCCAGGCCATAGCTCAATTTCTGTTGAATTCATAAGTGCTGTAGGTACTTTATTTATTTTTGAATTAAGTTATTTAAAAAAATAAACCCGAAATACGCAATACTATAAAATTACACACAATAAATGTGGATAATTACTTATTTTGTGTGGGTAATAATCTAATCATTAATCTATGCCTTTGCTCATTATCCACTATAATATATGCACACGACGCTGCATATACGCTCATCCGCTGCTCAACAAATACCGAGACTGTTACTCCAATGCCACCCGATACATGTTTCTTTGTATCAAGGTTACCACCGGCGGACTGCAACATAGTTGAACATATGGGAGCGTGGGTAGGAATCGTATACACATCTGATATTCAAGGCATCTGATAGGTCAGATACGTACGATGTCTTGGTTGCATTCATATCGGAAACACGCAAACGCACTGCTAACCGAAGGCAAAACAAACAGCCTTGCCAGATGGTAGCGATATATAGCGGTAGTGACGCGACGCGACGGTACCTTTTAGGATAATTAAGTATATTCAATAATCAAACATAGTGCCTTGTTATTTATATTACTTTCGTGATCGTTTTTGTGGGTTGCGCAAACCCCCAAAAATACTGGACAGAAGACGACAAACGATGAACCCGAGTTCCTTGGTATAATTGGATTTGCCAATGTCTTGCAGATACATATCAGAAAATATGATGTAATGGTATTAAGATGTATTTAAGATGTATTTAGAAAAATAAATAATCTCGTCTTGTAGCTGCCTTCTTCATAATTTGACAAAATTCATAAGCAATCTTGTAGCCGCCATTTGGAATATTTGATCTGATAAAAAATTGGTTATCTGCAATTCCAAAAACTGAGATACCGAGTTTTAGTTGAATGGGACCATAAATCAGTGGCGACTCGTGGTAGCTGTAATAGGGGAGGCTACAACCTTCTTACATTACAAATCTGCAACTAAAATTTTGTTCCTGAAACCATCTTTTGACCACCATGATTTTTTTGTTAAAAATTGCCGCTATTTTTAGCATGTGGCGACTATTCAAAGAAAAATGTGGCATTACAAGTAGAGATAAAGCATCGTGATAGGGATTCATTATTACCTATATCAATATATCTATTATAATATGTTAAATTTAGTCTTACCTTGTTTCGTTGCAAGGAAGTTGTTTATATTGCCTTTAAACTAATAATATTAATACCACCATGTCCTTAAAGCTTTACAAACTTACCAGTTACCTAATCTCGAGAATAACCGAGAAGTCACATTCAATAGTAACAACCAAGAAAAATTCATAACAAATAAAACCACACAGCTGCGAATCCACAACTTTACCACTGCGCCACTAAGAAACAAAGTTTACTTTGACTTCTGAATGATATAAAGATATAAAAAAGACATTTTGAAAGTTTGACATTTGAAACAAAATTCGATGAATACAATGATATGAAAATTTGGATTTAGAACAAATGAATTTTCGACAAAATGGTGCTCGACCCAATTATTCAGGAATAGAAACTGATTACCTTCAACAGATTTTGACAAATGTTCTTGTTAGGTGGCCTCCAATGTCACCTGAGATGACTTCCCTAGATTTTTTGTCCAGGAGGTCATTATAAAAAATATATTCTATGGAACCACCGTTACAACCTGTGAAAATTTGTAGCTGTGTAAGATGTGCAATTAACTGCATAATACCCCAGCAATTGGGAATACTCTTCGATATACAGGTTCAGAAGTGCATTGTCCTTAGCATCTATAACAGCAGGTGTATGTAGCCTAATTATCTTATATTCTCTTAGCTGTAATTTTATTTGTATTTATTGCACATTTTAATAAAGCATATGAGTCACATCCTTATTAATAGTACCGATAAGTGGTACCACAGTATGCAGTAGATACGTTGTGTTATGTATCAAAAATGCATCATCAAAACTAAAGGAAAAAAGGGGTACACCTGATGATCCTGTTACACCTGGTATAATGTGTCACATATACCTCTAAAAAATCGTAGGTCCGAATAATTATTTGGAATATGTTGTGAATCTGAAAATTCTCATTTCATGAAAAATATTCGTTTTCATAAAAACATCATTAGCTTCACGAGTCGCTTATTGTAATACTACCTGCTGTAAAATTTTTGAAGGTAGACTTAGGACATTTTCGAATTAACCTGACAATGTAGTTCCTAAGTTCTACTTTTTAAGTCGTCCGGACCAATTAGAACAAAAAAAGGGCTGACACGAAAAAAAAAACAGTTCGATGACGCGATTTTCCTTCATGAACCGTTGGGGGGCTAGCAGTTTACGTTATTGTTTTCGGGAATCACACAAGCTAGCCTCAGCCACCACCTTGAATTTAAGGGCGAATGTTTATTTATTCAATAACTTGTTTATTTGCAATTTCACACGTCGTTTTGTATTTGCAGGACCATCGGCTAAACATTTGAAACAGGCATAATTCAAATTTCGGAGGGCTTTCAAAAGTGTACTTAAGAAAAAATAAATGTTAATTTTTTTTATACATACAATTCCGGACTGTAGGAGACAACTACCCCTTACTAAACATCATGGATCTTCTGGATCAGTTATGCACACTGCACACATTCAAGGGCTGACTCGCAGAGCACCAGAACCGGCCAGGGCCCATCGATTCGCTGTTTTTTCATCATTTGTCTTTAGAAGAAAGAAATCCCCCCCCCCCTTTAAATTCGATGCCGACTGCCGAATTCCCGAAAATCAAAATATAGACTGCCAGTGATCCCCAACGGTCCACGAAGGAAAATCGCGACTGTCTTTTTTTTCGTATCAAATCCTAGTTTGACTGGGCATGTAATCTGTACCTTGTAATTACAATATTTATATTTTTTTAAATAAATAATAAACTTAAAATAAACAACAATGAGACAGAGTAAACTATTAAAAATATTTTAAACATATAAGTATCATCTAACTTCTTGACTGGATATACCAGGTTCATACGATATTACTAGCCAGTCTATAGCTTCCTTGTAAAAGAAGATACCGATTTAAAATTTTATTTTGAGAAGTTTTATGGTTGACTACGGTGCACAGTTTTGATTGCTTCAAGATCTGATTTCCACTTCCGGTTTAACAGGAAACAGTATAAACTATCTTATTTTTAATGGAACGCATTATATATTATTAGAAATTAAGATTTCCCAGGAAATTTTCAAACCTAAACATGTAGCATACCCTATATCTATCTTTGTTTTCAAGAAAATGATGGTTTTGACCGATTGCAGTGAAATTTTGAATATCAATTTGTACAACATGTAGGTACCGGGTACCGCTTAAAGGTCCGTAAAAAATATAGGTCCCACAATGTGTTCCTATAACGGCCAATCATTCTTAGAAAGCTCCTCCTCTAAATAGATGATTATTTTCAGTTGCCAATATCTCGTATTGTTCCTGTTAAACATTCCCATGTTGGTAAATCAAGATTCGTCCGAAAATAAAATACATCATTTTCTATTTGGCTGATGACGCTTAGTTTCTAGATACCAATGCAAAAATTCAATCGTCATTCATAAGCTCCCTCGTAAAGATGCTGACGGATCTGGTACTTAATAGATTGTACTATATTTATGATCTTTCTAATCTAACTTTCAAACACTTTCGGGAGATATCCAGATACTACTATAGTGCTTTCGTTTGATATGCAAACTAATGGAATGCGATGCTCAGTGGCGGGCGCAATTATCTTAATATAGGAAATAAAATAAAAACAATAATGTTAACTCAATTTAATTTATAATATATCAAAAACAAATTGCAAATGGATGCGTACTGCAAATGACATTACGGAAATGACATTTTTTTGACTATCAAAATAAATATTACTCACCAAAAAACTTAAATAACCGTAATAGATTTGTTCCTACATTCATGTGTTTTATGTGAACTAATAATTTATGATTGATATTGATATGATTGATAACATTTTCAACCGCCATTTTCTCGACAATTGTCAAAGATAGATATATGATTGATAACATTTTCAACCGCCATTTTCTCGAAAATTGTCAAAGATAGATATAGGGTATGCTACATCCTATTTTGGACCTAGAATTTCCTGGGCAATCTAAACTTTGAACAATATACAGGGTATTCCATTAAAAATAACAAAGTTTATACTGTTTCCAGTTAAACTGGAAATAAAAATCAGATCTTAAGCAATCAAACTGCACCGTAGTCAGCCACCTCCCAAAATTTAAAATCCATATATTTTTTTACAAGGATGTTATAGGCTGATTATATTGTAGGCACCCAGTATTCTCGAAATACATGACCGCTAACATTTTCCAAATATCTTGATCATATTGAAGCTGCTCTGAGAGATATATCTTGGCCCCATTCGGGTTCAAATAGGCAGTACGGTTAAGAAATGGCTATTATGAAGCAAACTTAGTTCATAGGCGAAAGACAAAAAATGAAGACTAGACAGTAAAAAAATAAATTATAGGTATTGAAGTTCGGATTCTCTGATTTCGTAATGGAAGTAGAAAACACGCCACTGATTTTTGCTTAAATTATTACATAAATAACAAATATACATTTCACTTTGCCTTACATAAAATTGGAAATATAAATTCTTTGTACAGCTGTGATATATTTTCTTAAATCTTACGTGGTTTAGCTGACTCACCGGCTATTCCACCGAAGTTCTTAATGAGAAAATTTTACCATAAATGCTTTAAGGCACATTACATTTACACCTAGTTAATTTGCTACAGCAGTCTTTCTTTTGCCAACTCTGTTAAAGAAAATCCTTTTCCTTTCTTTCTCAACCTCACCGTTATTTAGTTTAGCAGTTTCAACTTTTAATTCACTATTTTTTGCACTTTTGGTCCCTATAATTTTCTTCAGGCGGTCATACAACGATTTGTGTTTCTTCGCATTCGGCGGGTAAGTGCCCAAACTGTTAGCGCTGTTGCTACTGCTAATATTTTCGTCAGGAATAATTTTCTCGTTAACAATGGAATTCAGGTCTACCATACTGTTGAACTTCACTTGATGTATCGGTGCCAGGGCGTAATTGTTAGTCACCGATCGTTCGTTATGAAATATTGACTTTAGCTGTTGAGGGGACGAGTTGTACTGTGACTGAGATCTGAAAGTATAATATAAATTCTGGAAATGTTATAATAGTTTAGTTAAATAATAAAATTCATAAAATCTCTTTATTTATTGTACAATATCCAATGGCATAAGGCAATTAAAGGATAAAGATGAACAAATTGCCAACAGAAAATGGAAATAATCAATGAAGTAAAAAATCAGAATATACTCTAACAAAATGAACGTTCAACCTCGAAATGGTTCGGAATAAGCTGTAAATTTGTATAAATCTTTGTCTTGGTGTTTGGGAGACTGGTAGAGAAGTCTCATATAAACTTGTGTCTGCGTCTCAAGATATTCAAGGTCAAAGGTCACAAAAATCGGATTTTTGCAATTAGCTCGTTTCCTATGCGAAATGCGTCATGTAAGATTATTATCAAATTTGGGGTGCATGTCACCACATCCAATTGTCACGACGTCCACCCGCTACAAGATCCAATTGAATCCACCTTTATATGTTACACTCCAAATGTTGCCGAACACCTATATTTCAATTCACCGCAATCACTAGGAGTTTTACATGCAGTTAACTTGTCACGACATCCACTATTCCATTGCGCATGTTCCACCCGAATGCTGCTGTGTACTGCACCACTTCAGAGAATAGCGTGACGGACATTAGTCAACTCGCCCTCAAATTAGTTTTAAATAATAATATGGTATGACATTTATTCACAAAATATAATATGTCTAGTATTTTATCACAATACAGTAATAAGAACTCCTAAATTTTCGACCCTGTTACAAAATTCCTATAACGTAACAATCTAAAAATATTTTTGGGAAACCAACTAGTCCTCCTGGGCCTAGTTATGCCATGTACACGTATTTATATATATGCCATGTACACGTATTTTTACTATTAGTTCAGTCGCCGACCCCGTGACAAAGGTAATTGTGAAATTGTCTTTGGCAACCTTTTGCCATGTATTTCGAAGCATGTGATTAAATTAAAAAAACGCTGTACTTAAACTACCGTCAAATGGCCCTGTACTAAAATGCCATTAATAGATATGACGTTAATAAATATGCCATGTATACGTATTTATATTATCAATTAGCAGTCGTTGATCCTATAACAAAATTCCTGTAACGTAATAATCTAAAAATATTCTTGGGAAACCAACTGGTCCTCCTTGGCAGACCTTATGGCATGTCCATGTACACTTATTTTTAATGTTTAATGTGACAAAAGTAAATGTATGACAAAACTGGTCCTCCTTGGCAGACCTTATGGCATGTCCATGTACACTTATTTGTAACAAAATGGTAAAGTCCAGGCCTGTAGTTTTGTCAGGAAGTATAATATCGACCCAAAATTCGTTTATCCTTGTTTATTGCTTAAAAAAATTGTAAGAAGTGGGTAATTTATCTTGTCTTGTGTTTTCTCTTTAAGTACTATATTACAGCTAAATTTCTAAACATAAACAGATGTGTGACGCCGAACTGCAAAAAAATAAAATATCTAGAATCGTATTGTCCCCATTGTAGAATGAAGAGGGTCTGATCATAAAGCAGCACAAAACTTAAATATAATGTCTGATATAGATGTTTTATTAGTCGCGCGGCGCATTTGGTTGTGTCCAAATTTATAGCTTGTTTAGTGTAAATATTTATTGTTTACGTAAATTATTTTGTTAGCTGTTAAATAGATATATTTTCTGTACCGATGTCTTTTGTATTAATCTGTCGAGCAACAAAATTCATATTATATTATACGACCAGGTTAGTATGGGAACCTTAGTGGTGAGGTAGTATCAGCCATTAAAAGTTTAACAGCAACAACATGAGAGTACATGAGGTAAGATAATTTCAAATTTATCATATATTCAAATTTATCAGATATTTATCGAACATCGGCTATCTGATCAAAACCCTAGTGGTTACATATTTCTATACTGCTACTACTAATACTGATAAAAAATAGCCAAATATATTATAAAACTATAAAGTCGAATTTATCAGAGCCCATCGCTTCACGCAATTCGACAGCGTTCAGCTGCAGCAGGCATGTGGGGGATAGTGGATGTCGTGACAAGTTAACCGCGTGTCAAACTCCTAGAGATTGCGGTGAACTGAAATAGGTGTACAGCTATGTTCGGAGTGTAACATTTGATGGTGGAACTGGTATCAATTGGATGTCGTAGCGGGTGGACACCGTGACAACTAGATGTCACAACATGATCTTGAAATTTGTAGATTATAAAATTATCTACAATTTTAATTTGAAGCATTTTTTTATATCATCGACCATTCTCGAGATATAGCGTGATTTTCAGAGCTCTCAAAGCTTCCAAGTAGCCAAGTATCTAAGTCAAACCAGTAGCCAATGTACTTAGCTCAACCTGAAACATACTTTCCAGTCTAATATGGTAATTTACTATTTATCGATATTCTCCTATATTTTATATATACTTATTCGTAAATTTCTTAGCCTGCAAATGGTTTTTACTATTGGGCAATAAACAGATAAATAAAAATTAAATAAATACATAATGAATATCAAATACCTGTTAATTAAATTCGTGTTTTTGGCAGAGGCATATTTTTGTTCCTGTGGCGTTCTGATGGAGTTATATAGCTTGTCCCAGAAATTCCATAGCTTGCCAGATCTAGTGTAATCTAGCATATGGTACATGGCAAGATCTTTCGGAACGGTTAAATTTGTATCCTTATCTTTATCTTTGTAAAGACAGGGAATTATTTTCCTTTGCCGTTGTTCTGAAACCAAACATGAAGTATCAGATAACACTATTAAATGTGTCCATTCCAAGACCGGGATATGTTAATGGTTGATTGTCTACGATCTAAACCTGCATGCGTTTTGGAGTGCAAATGTACCTTATGATGACAGCAAAGAAAAGCGGTAAAAGCCGCTGGATGCTTTCCTGTCATATTTTTTTGTTTTCTCCAATTAAAATGCATGCCCTTTTATCAAAAGAAAGTTAAAACAAATTTAATGTGATAATAATAGGCATGCAATTCGCACGGTTTGAAAAGGTTCTAAAGGTAACGTGATTTTTAAAAAAATTTAAGCACAATTATGGTCTTCTGAATTCACTACGAGAAACTTGACATTTGTCTCGAAACATTAAAATTTGTGCAGGATATTTATCACAATATGTATTTATCACTATTATGACACAATTTTAATAAACCAAATAAATATATGAATAGTTATGGACAACCCATAATATTTCTACTTGCATGTAATGGCTATTATTATTATTCTCATATAAACTTCACCCATGATAAACTTGACCGTATTATTCATGAGAGCGAATAGTAGTCACCATTACGTACAGAATCGTAAAATCTCTTAAAATTAAAAATAAATGACTGCCTTAGTAATTTAATTAAGAAACAATAGTAATTAAAACTTATGTGAACTAATTAATATAATTTAAAAATAATTTAAAATAGATATTCAGTTACTTGCTTTTAGAGGATGTTCCTTGATAAGAAAAAAAATAAACATAAAAGAGGAAACTTATTTAAGATAAACGGTGATCAAACGCAGCTAACTTCAAATACATATTAGATAATCTCCCAATAACCTATAGTGAATTATTTTCAAAGAGTGGCTGTACACTTTCATGTATCATTTCTTCTCTTAAAAGTGTTTATATGCTTAACTTAGTTGCTTCTGTATAATCCGAACAAATATCCACCAAATCATCAACACGATGAGGGTGATCTCTCTGTATGCAGTAAAATACTCGTAAAATAATTTTTTTCTCACCTAAGTACCAAACGGTAGTGCCTACGTTTTGGAATATTTTCCATCATTCGCCGATATTATATTGTATCACAATCACATTAAAACAGCATTATATATATATATATATATATATATATATATATATATATATATATATATATATATATATATATATATATATATATATATATATATATATATATATATATATATATATATATATATATATATATATATATATATATATATATATATATATATATATATATATATATATATATATATATATATATATATATATATATATATATATATATATATATATATATATATATATATATATATATATATATATATATATATATATATATATATATATATATATATATATATATATATATATATATATATATATACATATAATGCTGTTTTAATGTGATTGTGTTACAATATAATATCGGCGAATGATGGAAAATATTCCAAAACGTAGGCACTACCGTTTGGTACTTAGGTGAGAAAAAAATTATTTTACGAGTATTTTACTGCATACAGAGAGATCACCCTCATCGTGTTGATGATTTGGTGGATATTTGTTCGGATTATACAGAAGATTATACAGAATATATATATATATATAATATATATATATATATATATATATATATATATATATATATATATATATATATATATATATATATATATACACAAATATATCAACCAACACACTACTCTATCGCAAATAACCGTTACAGATTACAGAATACGCGCGAAATTCCCACAAACCCGCCCATGCAAAAAGCGAGCGAGTGATTTAACTAAACACAGACGGTCCGCTCTACAATAGAGCGGATTTGCTGCTTTTAACTATAAAAATAAATGATTACAAAATTGGCATCATTAAAGCAGACGAAAATATATTTATATAATATATTATTGTATGTACAATAATTCTTTTATGACATTCATAAATAATATATACAACTTTTATATAGTATTGTGGAATTTGATATTTTAATTGAATATGGAGAAATTTGAGAATTACATGTGGCAACTGCGGTTTTTCCTATACGCGGTCAGTCAACTACACATACATATTAGAAATACTGTAATTCCAAATTATTTAACTATGACTATGTTCTAACCATGAGCTCAAGAAAAAATTTAAAATTAAGCCTCTCTGTAGAGGATATAATTTGCATCATAAGATCGTACCTACCACAAAATCATCAGAAATCATCATTCTACATCGGATAGCTGACACTTAAACTTAAAATTGCCACGAAACTATTCCACCCAACAAGTTGAAATGAGATTTTACCAAAAAATATTGTACCGCCAACATCACGTAATAGATGCATACTAACAATGAGTTTTGGTAACCAAAGAAATAAATGTTTTAACAAAATAGCAAAAAACCATTTGAGAGATCTCGCTCATTAAGAGTTACCACAAAGAGATATTAGATATATTGCAGGTATCGTTCTCTGGTTAAATAATAAACACAATTTAAATCTTCATTTATACATACCTATTCCGATTGCTTGAGCAAAACTGTAAAAGAACTTATTCGCCGAACTCTCCAAAAATGCAGATGACACTATCACAATCAACCTTCCGCATCTCTCAGATATCAGCTTGATCACAGCATCATGCTCGACACCTCCCCCAACCAAATCCCTATCCTTGACGCAAAATTTTAAATTGTATTGTTTCTCCATCGTATCTATAAGTTCCGTAGCAAAGTCAATGTCGTCGTCGGCGAACAAAACAAACGCATCATATGTCTGCGGTTCCAACCCCTCGCTTAATCGATAAACATCATCCACTGTCAAAATATCAGGGTCCTTATCTAAGTTCAGTGACTGAATTTTATGGGAGTTAGGATTCTTTTTATATGATTCAATGTCCTCATCTGAAACACAAATATCTATTGAATATCATAACCTGACGCGGTCTCTGTATTGTATATTTTAATATGTAGTAGGTACCTCCTTAAGGAATATTTAATTTGTTTCTGTTGTCAATTCCTCCAACTCTGAACTAAGTTAGTACTTACCTTGCTTACAATTTACGATTTAATTCTCTCTAGATTCTCTGTTATGTGTCTTTTATCATATAAAATATTTTAGTACCTATTTAGTAAATTACCTATGAATTAAGTTACACTAAATGTGAGACTAAATATATAAATACCTATTAATGCGGAGATGTCTTCCAGGATATCAAATCTATCCAAGTCTTCCAAAAATAAAATAAACTGAGCAACGGTGCTTTCATCTTTGGAATTGTTACTCCATAAATCTAAAACTTCACTACTTGGGTCTCGATGTTGTCGAAGTCCATTTATCTTTTCACCACTGATCTTACACAAATCAGCTAGCCCTTGCCAATCCCTAAAAACAAATCACAATTTCATTTGTTAGTAAAGAATGATGTATGCACAGCTAGCTATATTTTATATTCGTATTTGTGTATGTATAGTAAATAACAAGGTAGATATTTAATCTTACTTTTGGATTTAAAATTTAAATAAAATTAATTTCAAAATACCTATAATATAAATTTTTATTTCCTACGTAATGTATAAATCTATATAGGTATGAATATCAAATATTAAATATGCAGAAAATATGTAACTTGGCTTCTTTTTTTTTTATTTTATCACTTTACAAACAGCAAAGGTAAGTAGTAACGTTTTACATTAAAATTGGATGGTTGTGTACTTATGGAGGATTAAAGTACTATTTACAAAATTTAATTTTGATAATATCATAATCTGTACCTTAGACTACATTATAATCTCTTTTTATTTAAAAAAAAATATAACCTTTATAAGTCCTTAATGTTTACCTACCGTGGTAATCCTTTGTCGCTTGAAATAATTTTAATAGGGTTCAACAAGGTTGATATAATAATTCGCGTTTTCCTACTTAATGCCTGTATTGTTATATTTTTGTCATCATGCGAATCGTTTTCATCAGCTGTTTGTTCCTCCATTTCCTGAAATAAATTGCTTAGAAACAGAACCTTCATATTTTACAATGTCTAAATACTTACTTAAATAAAATTGAAATATTCTCTCACTCCTAATTTTCCATTACAACAAACGCCCCACCCATGAAGATATTTATCCAAAATTACTGAAATTTATCAAAATAAACTATGAAACTATGAACACTATCTCATAAAATAAACATAGAGATTTTAATAGATCTGTCATTAGTGACATTCATTCTCATTCGCTATTCACTGACATACAACAAGGCAGAAGATCACCACAGAACATTCACATTCAGAAGACACAAGCAACAATCTTTGCGGATGATTTGTGGTAACAACCACAAAACACAACGGCATTGAAATACAACCCTGTATGTTGTATTTTAATGTATACAAATTAAATACACAATGTATACAAAATAAATCCAGCTCTGTATAGGTAGTATTTCATGCATACACCATTCACCATAAATGTATCGTGAATGCATATAGGTTAGATATTATATATTATCTGCACAAAATATTCACAAAGCTCAAAAGACCATACCACCATACTACATTTTTAAACTTCATTTTTTTAAATTTCCGGTTCTTGCTCCTTACATGACCTGAACTCTAGTTGTCATCAGTAACTAAATAATATATGGATGATAATAACATATACAAATAGATCTATCCGCTATTTTAGAGTTCCCTTTTCAGTTTTACATCAGCTGGCTATTTACTTCCAACAGAAGCTAGTAGCAAAGTTTACAGATTTCGTAAACTTTGCTTAGAAGCTACTACCAAAGTTTACGAAATATATATCAGTTGTGTTCTTGTACTACCTTTGAGGTTCGCAAATTTAAGAGATAGACCAACAACACCTCTATTAGAGGAGTTATTGGATAGACTCATAAATCATAGCGCGAACATTCTGTGGTGACATTTACGGAGAAAATCTCAACGATCCACCAGGCGTGACCTTCGGTTTCAATACAAGGGTTGTTCCGAATGCGCACAACACAAAGGGAAATTTTATGAAAGATAACAAATTTTGTTTTTATTTCGGTTAACAGATGGATTCTTTTAAACGGTTTCACTTAGCTTGACTACGTATATTTGTTTGTTTATATTTGTTTGGCGGATTCAAAATGGCGGACTATATTCTATTTATAAACCAATTTGCCTCAAAATTGAAAATTAGCGGTGTTCAAGGTTACTGAGCTCGTTTGTAGAGAGTTACTCAGTACATAAATAGGATAGTCCGCCATTTTGGATCCACAATTCTCATTTTATTAGGTTTTGAGTCAAAAATTGTGTTGAGTGACCTTAAACACCACAAAGTTTCAATTTTGAGACAAATCGGTTTATAAATAGGAAAGTCCCTCATTTTTGAACCGCCGTTTTAATTTGTTAAAGTTCGAGTCAAAAATTGTATTGAGTGACTTTAAACACCGCAAAATTTCAAGTTTGAGAAAAATCGGTTTATAAATAGGAAAGTCCGCCAATTTGGATCCGCCATTTTATTTTTCTTGTCATAAAAAAATATTAAATTGTATTATCACCAGAACGTTATACATGTTCCTGTATACTATAAATGTTTAAATTAGTTAACTAAAATTAACGAAATAAACCTTTAAAAAATCAAATTATCTTCTTTAATCGATTTAATCAAATTATCTTGATTATAGCATATTCTAAGAAAACAAAGGAGTAATAATGATGTTTGTCGTAAAATATAATAATTAAAACAAATCTAAACTCAATTAGCTTCATCTTTTGGACACCGGAAAAATGATAATTCGTTTCCACGCTTCGTTGTGCAACCATCTACTGGACCATATACCGTAGGCATGTTAATACCATTTAATCTCACTTCACATTTCTGGTCCACTCCGTTAAAATCACCACTAACTGTTCCCAGTGAGAACTTGGCGCACTGTGTATGGGCTGGAGCCCTGGTCTTTCGGCGGTCTGCGAGTAAGGGGGAAGCAGAAGCGGCACGCAATGCCTGTGCGATAACTGTTGTGTTATGTATTCTGTAAACTTTGCTAATACTAATACTAATGGACCAAATCGATATAATATCACACACCTACAATGTGTACCTATAATATACCTATTTGTACCTATAATATATTACAGCAAACAAAGTTAACACCAAGGTTAACACTGAGTCAACCATAGAGCATAAATATAATAAATATAAGAACTATCTTGTCAGGAGACCCGAGACAAGTAGAGCTTTGTAGATGTTTTGTGATCTAGAGCAAGAAGACGAGAAGCAAAACCTTGATGTTTTGTGAACAAAACTAACCTTTAATTTTCGGTGTGCCAGACCAGACCATACTATACGAGTATACGACATTGAGAAATGTGTTTCTTGTTTCTTTTAAATCCTCACATTTTATTATAAAACCTTTTTTACTTAAATTAACAAATATGGGTAGAAAAGCAAAATTTACTGAAGAAGTAACGGTTAAAAAAGGCCCTGGAAGGAAAGCTAAGAAACAGAAAGATCCAAAGTTTCCGAAGAGCTTAATAGGTACGTAAATTATTTAATCCAAATAATAATTTTTAGTACTAGTTACTAATCTGTTATTTTGTTATCACTACTATAACATATTTTGGTGTTTCAAGATGCTGATGCTGTATTAGATAAAAAATTAAGCCATCGTCAAAAGCTTAGAGCAAAAAAACGCCAACAAAAGACGGAAGAAAGGCGAGAGAAACAGAAAAGTTTTAAAGAAAAGAAGAAACAGATAGGTGTAAAATCATTACCGAAAAATAAGCAATACATTAGTGAAAAGTCAGATGAATCTGAGGATGAAATTGAAGATGGTAATAACACTACAAATGGCGTACAAAAAGTTGTAAAAGCTAAAGGATTTACGGATGATAATAAGCATTGGTTGCAACTTAGACAAAATGGCCATCGACAGAAAGCAAAAGCTGGCATTGATGCTAATGATGAATCAATCACCGAGGAGACAAGTGTAAGTAGCAACATCATAATAGTAAAAGTATAACAGGTACCAGTCAGTGGAGCTAGTGGATTTGTTATAAATGAAGAGATATTTATAGTTGCTTTGTCCCTTATAAAATTATACTTAAATATGTAAATTGCATTATAGGATGAAGAAGATGCAGGAAATGATGTGGAAATGGAAGATGAGGATGTTAGTGATGGGGAGAATAACCTAAAGGTAGAAAAATTAAACGACTTATCTGATGACAGTTCTGATGAGCAAGACGAGTTTGAATCTGATGGTGGTAATGATGAAGATGATGAAGAGTTACTGCCAATTGAAAAACAAAACAAAATATTGAAAAAGAAGCAAGCTAAGGACCAGCAACTGGCCGACGATGAAATGAAGTTGAATATAACTAATCAAGAAATGTTCCAATTCCCTACTAAAGCATCGGAGGAGGAACTTCAAAGCTTACAAGATGTGCAACAGCGAATACGAGAAGTAATAGCAGTTCTAACTGACTTTAAAAAATTCAGAGATGAAAAACATTCACGGTTAGATTATATAGGAATATTGAAAAAGGATTTATGTACTTACTATAGCTATAATACGTTTTTAATGGAAAGATTTATGCAACTGTTTCCGCTTTCTGAACTATTGGAATTTCTGGAGGCCAGTGAAGTTCAGCGTCCTCTAACAATTAGAACCAACAGCCTTAAAACTCGTAGGCGGGATTTAGCACAAGCATTAATAAATAGAGGGGTTAATTTAGACCCTATCGGTAAATGGAGTAAAGTTGGTTTAGTTATTTATTCATCACAGGTGCCAATAGGTGCTACGCCCGAATATCTGGCTGGGCATTATATAATTCAGGGAGCATCAAGTTTATTGCCAGTCATGGCATTAGCGCCTCAAGAAAATGAGAGGATATTGGATATGTCTTCAGCGCCAGGGGGGAAAGCTTCACATATAGCCGCAGTTATGAAAAACACTGGTGTATTATTTGCTAATGACATTAGTAGGGACCGAATTAAAGCTGTCGTTGGCAATTTTCATCGCTTAGGAGTTGTAAATTCTGTAATTACATGCATGGATGGTCGCAAATTTCCAGGCACCTTAAAGGGATTTGATAGGGTTTTGCTTGATGCACCCTGCACGGGAACAGGTGTTGTAGCTAAGGACCAAAGTGTTAAAACTAGTAAAGACGAACAAGACATCCAGAGGTGTTATAATCTTCAGCGGGAGTTGCTCTTAGCAGCTATAGATTGTGTAAACGCCAAATCTGCAACTGGCGGTTATATAGTATACTCTACTTGCTCAGTATTGCCAGAAGAAAATGAGTGGGTCATTGACTATGCTTTAAAGAAACGTAACGTAAAAGTAGTAGATACAGGCCTTGAATTTGGAACTGAAGGCTTTACTAATTACAGACAGTTTAGGTTCCATCCTACTTTAAAATTAACCAAGCGATTTTATCCTCACACGCATAATATGGATGGATTCTTTGTGGCTAAACTGAAGAAATTCTCAAATCTCATTCCTAAATCTGCCGATGACGGTGAAGTACCGGAAGAAAATTTGGAAAGTTCTATGATAGAACCGCTCAATGAAGTGAATGATGAAGACAAAAATGAACCTGGGAAATTTGTTAGAAAAGGAAAGCAACAGAAAGAGAAAAGTGGAGAGGTTCTAAAAGCTGTTAAGTTAAATAAGAAGATAATTCCTCGCAATGGAGTAAATGTTGAAGAGAAACTCCTTAAAAAAGGGAAAAGTGGTGAAGTTCCAAAAGCTGTTAAGTTAAATAAGAATATAATTCCTCACAATGGAGTTAATGTTGAAGAGAAACGGGAAACAGAGAAACTTCTTAAAAAAGGGAAAAGTGGTAAAGCTCCAAAAGCTGTTAAGTTAAATAAGAATATAATTCCTCGCAATGGAGTGAATCTTGAAGAGAAACGGGAAACCGAGAAACTCCTTAAAAAAGGGAAGCAAAAGAAAGTGCAAAGTGGGGAGGTTCCAAAAGATGTGGCTGTTAAGTTAAATAAGAAAATTAAACAAAATAAAAAGAAGCGCATTGGCGATTTGAAGAAGAGTAAAGGAAAGAAAGTAAAGTAAATTAAGGGTACATCTTTATGTTATTTTACATGTTTTTTTTTATATTAAGTTGACAAATGTTGATTAATAAATTTAAATTATATTTCAATTTTTCTGCCGGGTAAATGACCTTGTAAAAATCTGGATTAATAGCTGTGAAATGGCAGTCTATTCTAACACTATTTCTACACTCTATTCTACTAATCTATTCTACAACACTATACTATGTGTAATGCGACTTAACAATCCTGTTTTATTTTTTATTTATTTATTAGTACACCATTCGATGGAAAAACCAATTACAAAATGGGGGCTACAGAATTACAACTAACATACCTAAATTTACATACATGAACAAATCACAAGATGACAAAGTAGATACTTAGGGTCATTTCGCACCAAACCAGTCCAGTCAAGTCACGTTAATATTTCCCTTCTCAGTTTTCTCAGAATCTACAATGAGAACAGAATTTAAAGCGAACGCCTGAAATATTTCATGTCCTAAGAAATGATGGGCATTGAAAATTCAACCGACTGAGTCGCAATCAGACTATGCGATCCGACTGAACGTGGCGGGCTTAGTATGAAACCAGATTTACACATTGCCTTTATTTTAACGATAAGTTAATATTTCCAATCCAGTAGCGTCCGACTTGACTGGATGTGAAAGGGCTAGACTGGCTTTGTGCGAAATGGACCTTACTGAAATGATATTTTTTGAAATACCTAATTAATATATAAACCGAAAAGAGAATGAACGGAACACAATAAAATACGGATTGAAAGAATAAGTACATAAATAACATATAAAATGAATTTAATGCGGAAAATTACAGTGGATGTTTGTAGACATTTCTAAATTTTTCTAATTTCTGCTACATTGTAGGAAAATATATCAAATGAATCTTGACAATCCTTATATTTGTTACACATTTGATGCAAGGAGAGTATTTGCCAATATTTGTATGCGGTGTACTCATAGTAAATGTTTCATGGTTACGTGCGGCTATCCTAGGAATGTGAAATCGTAACATTTGTTGTAAGTAAGTCAGAACAGTCATGTGGTTACATAAAAAAATTTGCAAGAATATTAGCTGTTTTTGTACGTCTTTTTTCGAGACTATCTAGACAAAATCTCATCAGTAGATCAGAATTTTGGAACAGGATACACTCCATCCTCTTTGAAGTATGGATATTTTAAAAACCGTCTTTTCTATGGGACTTACATACGTATTATAAGAAGGACATAATATGTTAGCAGCATATTCAAGCCATGAACTTACAAAACAATAACTGTTAACTGGTGTAACTGGTACGAATTTTTATATTTTGCAAAATTGAACTTGTGAAAATAACTGCGCTTAAGCTATTAATTATTAAAGCGCCGATATTTCTAAATCCAAATTAGTAGGTCTATCTGATAGATGATTTTTTTATGATGTATGGTGAGATATTGAGCCCTAAAAGTGTCCCAAAGTACCATGTCATTTGGGGTAATTTTGGTATGCTGCCTTTTTACACGAATATTTCAACATCTTTGGTCTAAAGATGGATTGGATTAAATTTTTGGAAAGAGCAATCTAAATATATATGTTTTAAATTCAGAATTGACAGAAAAAATGAATAAAAGAACCCAAACAGGTATTTTGAAACTTTTATAGCTTTAAAAATATTTATAATCTTATACCTACAAGAATGTATAGGCAACTTAAAAAATATAATCCTTCGGTATTTTAAAGTATTTAACTACAAACTAAAACATGGTAAATTAAAAAATTAAGTTTAGACAGAAGCACATTTTCAGCTATATCGTTAAATTCCGGAACATAAAAACCTCTCGATGTCCTCGGCGTACTAGTTCTTGTATTGCCCTTAGTATTTCTTTATACCTATGAAATATCTCATCTTTGAGGGATGGTCATTTCCATTGTTTTCCTTAGGGCGTCATAACATTTACAATTATTGCTCCATTACTAAAAACTTTCGTTATTTGACCAGGGTAATATTTGTTGTCGTAAATAACCAAAACGTAATTTCCCACACTTTCTACTTCCACAGAAAATGCAGATTTTTTTTACTATTTCTTCTGGTTCTCGATTATCAGAAAAGTGTGGGTTGAAAGGACTATCATAGCTTTCGGCGTATATTACACTCTCAATGCTATCATCTGTGCTCTCTGAATCGGTTTTTGACCTTTTAGACTTTTTCTTATTTACCATTTCAATTAAAGGTAGACTGTCATTCGAATCTGAAGCCTGAATAGTTTCTTGGTTGTTCGTGCTGAAGTCCAGATGTGGAGGGATGTGAAATGTTGGGAGGCTCATTGGTAGTCAGTACATCAGACGCTGTTATTTCTTTACCAAGAGGTACTTGGAGTTTCTTCCTTCTACGAATATGCGGAGCTGTGGTTTCTTGACGTGTTTGGACAAGGTGCCCCAGAAAGCTTTCTCCAACAACTTTTTTTATTGCGAGTCATCAGCAACAACATGTCCATGCAGTCTATTTAAAGTGACTTCTCTATTGCAAGGGTAAATCCCGCATTTTCTGAAGCCATTTTTAAGGTTCTCAGCTCCCTGCTCTTCCAATTTTGTCATTAAAGCTTTTAAACGTCTAGGAAAGGGTATCCTTTGGTATGTCACTAAAACGACATCCTTCGGCCGTGTTTTTCCAATACTTCAGTATATGCCTTCAGTGTACTTTCATGGGGTGTAAATAGCCTACATCCAATGGCTGGAACAGATGTGTAGTGTTGGCAGGTTAATTCACACTGTCACACCAGAAGATTGTCCCCAATCAACATTTTACGACCCCTATAATTTACAAACCAATCTGTAAATTTATGATTACTGCCTTATTTAGCAGATGAGTACCAAAATTTGGCGCTTTTCAGAATAAAGACTTTTACGAAATGACATGTGAAATAAGAGCAGGTCAATCTAGGTCTGCCCGTTTTCGTCCGTGTTTGGTAAAATCCATCATGAACCCTAAAGCAACCATCATATAGTATTGATAT
>CAXKVY010007008.1:0-22490 GCA_964058915.1 Tetropium fuscum | reverse complement strand
CAACAAATACCGAGACTGTTACTCCAATGCCACCCGATACATGTTTCTTTGTATCAAGGTTACCACCGGCGGACTGCAACATAGTTGAACATATGGGAGCGTGGGTAGGAATCGTATACACATCTGATATTCAAGGCATCTGATAGGTCAGATACGTACGATGTCTTGGTTGCATTCATATCGGAAACACGCAAACGCACTGCTAACCGAAGGCAAAACAAACAGCCTTGCCAGATGGTAGCGATATATAGCGGTAGTGACGCGACGCGACGGTACCTTTTAGGATAATTAAGTATATTCAATAATCAAACATAGTGCCTTGTTATTTATATTACTTTCGTGATCGTTTTTGTGGGTTGCGCAAACCCCCAAAAATACTGGACAGAAGACGACAAACGATGAACCCGAGTTCCTTGGTATAATTGGATTTGCCAATGTCTTGCAGATACATATCAGAAAATATGATGTAATGGTATTAAGATGTATTTAAGATGTATTTAGAAAAATAAATAATCTCGTCTTGTAGCTGCCTTCTTCATAATTTGACAAAATTCATAAGCAATCTTGTAGCCGCCATTTGGAATATTTGATCTGATAAAAAATTGGTTATCTGCAATTCCAAAAACTGAGATACCGAGTTTTAGTTGAATGGGACCATAAATCAGTGGCGACTCGTGGTAGCTGTAATAGGGGAGGCTACAACCTTCTTACATTACAAATCTGCAACTAAAATTTTGTTCCTGAAACCATCTTTTGACCACCATGATTTTTTTGTTAAAAATTGCCGCTATTTTTAGCATGTGGCGACTATTCAAAGAAAAATGTGGCATTACAAGTAGAGATAAAGCATCGTGATAGGGATTCATTATTACCTATATCAATATATCTATTATAATATGTTAAATTTAGTCTTACCTTGTTTCGTTGCAAGGAAGTTGTTTATATTGCCTTTAAACTAATAATATTAATACCACCATGTCCTTAAAGCTTTACAAACTTACCAGTTACCTAATCTCGAGAATAACCGAGAAGTCACATTCAATAGTAACAACCAAGAAAAATTCATAACAAATAAAACCACACAGCTGCGAATCCACAACTTTACCACTGCGCCACTAAGAAACAAAGTTTACTTTGACTTCTGAATGATATAAAGATATAAAAAAGACATTTTGAAAGTTTGACATTTGAAACAAAATTCGATGAATACAATGATATGAAAATTTGGATTTAGAACAAATGAATTTTCGACAAAATGGTGCTCGACCCAATTATTCAGGAATAGAAACTGATTACCTTCAACAGATTTTGACAAATGTTCTTGTTAGGTGGCCTCCAATGTCACCTGAGATGACTTCCCTAGATTTTTTGTCCAGGAGGTCATTATAAAAAATATATTCTATGGAACCACCGTTACAACCTGTGAAAATTTGTAGCTGTGTAAGATGTGCAATTAACTGCATAATACCCCAGCAATTGGGAATACTCTTCGATATACAGGTTCAGAAGTGCATTGTCCTTAGCATCTATAACAGCAGGTGTATGTAGCCTAATTATCTTATATTCTCTTAGCTGTAATTTTATTTGTATTTATTGCACATTTTAATAAAGCATATGAGTCACATCCTTATTAATAGTACCGATAAGTGGTACCACAGTATGCAGTAGATACGTTGTGTTATGTATCAAAAATGCATCATCAAAACTAAAGGAAAAAAGGGGTACACCTGATGATCCTGTTACACCTGGTATAATGTGTCACATATACCTCTAAAAAATCGTAGGTCCGAATAATTATTTGGAATATGTTGTGAATCTGAAAATTCTCATTTCATGAAAAATATTCGTTTTCATAAAAACATCATTAGCTTCACGAGTCGCTTATTGTAATACTACCTGCTGTAAAATTTTTGAAGGTAGACTTAGGACATTTTCGAATTAACCTGACAATGTAGTTCCTAAGTTCTACTTTTTAAGTCGTCCGGACCAATTAGAACAAAAAAAGGGCTGACACGAAAAAAAAAACAGTTCGATGACGCGATTTTCCTTCATGAACCGTTGGGGGGCTAGCAGTTTACGTTATTGTTTTCGGGAATCACACAAGCTAGCCTCAGCCACCACCTTGAATTTAAGGGCGAATGTTTATTTATTCAATAACTTGTTTATTTGCAATTTCACACGTCGTTTTGTATTTGCAGGACCATCGGCTAAACATTTGAAACAGGCATAATTCAAATTTCGGAGGGCTTTCAAAAGTGTACTTAAGAAAAAATAAATGTTAATTTTTTTTATACATACAATTCCGGACTGTAGGAGACAACTACCCCTTACTAAACATCATGGATCTTCTGGATCAGTTATGCACACTGCACACATTCAAGGGCTGACTCGCAGAGCACCAGAACCGGCCAGGGCCCATCGATTCGCTGTTTTTTCATCATTTGTCTTTAGAAGAAAGAAATCCCCCCCCCCCTTTAAATTCGATGCCGACTGCCGAATTCCCGAAAATCAAAATATAGACTGCCAGTGATCCCCAACGGTCCACGAAGGAAAATCGCGACTGTCTTTTTTTTCGTATCAAATCCTAGTTTGACTGGGCATGTAATCTGTACCTTGTAATTACAATATTTATATTTTTTTAAATAAATAATAAACTTAAAATAAACAACAATGAGACAGAGTAAACTATTAAAAATATTTTAAACATATAAGTATCATCTAACTTCTTGACTGGATATACCAGGTTCATACGATATTACTAGCCAGTCTATAGCTTCCTTGTAAAAGAAGATACCGATTTAAAATTTTATTTTGAGAAGTTTTATGGTTGACTACGGTGCACAGTTTTGATTGCTTCAAGATCTGATTTCCACTTCCGGTTTAACAGGAAACAGTATAAACTATCTTATTTTTAATGGAACGCATTATATATTATTAGAAATTAAGATTTCCCAGGAAATTTTCAAACCTAAACATGTAGCATACCCTATATCTATCTTTGTTTTCAAGAAAATGATGGTTTTGACCGATTGCAGTGAAATTTTGAATATCAATTTGTACAACATGTAGGTACCGGGTACCGCTTAAAGGTCCGTAAAAAATATAGGTCCCACAATGTGTTCCTATAACGGCCAATCATTCTTAGAAAGCTCCTCCTCTAAATAGATGATTATTTTCAGTTGCCAATATCTCGTATTGTTCCTGTTAAACATTCCCATGTTGGTAAATCAAGATTCGTCCGAAAATAAAATACATCATTTTCTATTTGGCTGATGACGCTTAGTTTCTAGATACCAATGCAAAAATTCAATCGTCATTCATAAGCTCCCTCGTAAAGATGCTGACGGATCTGGTACTTAATAGATTGTACTATATTTATGATCTTTCTAATCTAACTTTCAAACACTTTCGGGAGATATCCAGATACTACTATAGTGCTTTCGTTTGATATGCAAACTAATGGAATGCGATGCTCAGTGGCGGGCGCAATTATCTTAATATAGGAAATAAAATAAAAACAATAATGTTAACTCAATTTAATTTATAATATATCAAAAACAAATTGCAAATGGATGCGTACTGCAAATGACATTACGGAAATGACATTTTTTTGACTATCAAAATAAATATTACTCACCAAAAAACTTAAATAACCGTAATAGATTTGTTCCTACATTCATGTGTTTTATGTGAACTAATAATTTATGATTGATATTGATATGATTGATAACATTTTCAACCGCCATTTTCTCGACAATTGTCAAAGATAGATATATGATTGATAACATTTTCAACCGCCATTTTCTCGAAAATTGTCAAAGATAGATATAGGGTATGCTACATCCTATTTTGGACCTAGAATTTCCTGGGCAATCTAAACTTTGAACAATATACAGGGTATTCCATTAAAAATAACAAAGTTTATACTGTTTCCAGTTAAACTGGAAATAAAAATCAGATCTTAAGCAATCAAACTGCACCGTAGTCAGCCACCTCCCAAAATTTAAAATCCATATATTTTTTTACAAGGATGTTATAGGCTGATTATATTGTAGGCACCCAGTATTCTCGAAATACATGACCGCTAACATTTTCCAAATATCTTGATCATATTGAAGCTGCTCTGAGAGATATATCTTGGCCCCATTCGGGTTCAAATAGGCAGTACGGTTAAGAAATGGCTATTATGAAGCAAACTTAGTTCATAGGCGAAAGACAAAAAATGAAGACTAGACAGTAAAAAAATAAATTATAGGTATTGAAGTTCGGATTCTCTGATTTCGTAATGGAAGTAGAAAACACGCCACTGATTTTTGCTTAAATTATTACATAAATAACAAATATACATTTCACTTTGCCTTACATAAAATTGGAAATATAAATTCTTTGTACAGCTGTGATATATTTTCTTAAATCTTACGTGGTTTAGCTGACTCACCGGCTATTCCACCGAAGTTCTTAATGAGAAAATTTTACCATAAATGCTTTAAGGCACATTACATTTACACCTAGTTAATTTGCTACAGCAGTCTTTCTTTTGCCAACTCTGTTAAAGAAAATCCTTTTCCTTTCTTTCTCAACCTCACCGTTATTTAGTTTAGCAGTTTCAACTTTTAATTCACTATTTTTTGCACTTTTGGTCCCTATAATTTTCTTCAGGCGGTCATACAACGATTTGTGTTTCTTCGCATTCGGCGGGTAAGTGCCCAAACTGTTAGCGCTGTTGCTACTGCTAATATTTTCGTCAGGAATAATTTTCTCGTTAACAATGGAATTCAGGTCTACCATACTGTTGAACTTCACTTGATGTATCGGTGCCAGGGCGTAATTGTTAGTCACCGATCGTTCGTTATGAAATATTGACTTTAGCTGTTGAGGGGACGAGTTGTACTGTGACTGAGATCTGAAAGTATAATATAAATTCTGGAAATGTTATAATAGTTTAGTTAAATAATAAAATTCATAAAATCTCTTTATTTATTGTACAATATCCAATGGCATAAGGCAATTAAAGGATAAAGATGAACAAATTGCCAACAGAAAATGGAAATAATCAATGAAGTAAAAAATCAGAATATACTCTAACAAAATGAACGTTCAACCTCGAAATGGTTCGGAATAAGCTGTAAATTTGTATAAATCTTTGTCTTGGTGTTTGGGAGACTGGTAGAGAAGTCTCATATAAACTTGTGTCTGCGTCTCAAGATATTCAAGGTCAAAGGTCACAAAAATCGGATTTTTGCAATTAGCTCGTTTCCTATGCGAAATGCGTCATGTAAGATTATTATCAAATTTGGGGTGCATGTCACCACATCCAATTGTCACGACGTCCACCCGCTACAAGATCCAATTGAATCCACCTTTATATGTTACACTCCAAATGTTGCCGAACACCTATATTTCAATTCACCGCAATCACTAGGAGTTTTACATGCAGTTAACTTGTCACGACATCCACTATTCCATTGCGCATGTTCCACCCGAATGCTGCTGTGTACTGCACCACTTCAGAGAATAGCGTGACGGACATTAGTCAACTCGCCCTCAAATTAGTTTTAAATAATAATATGGTATGACATTTATTCACAAAATATAATATGTCTAGTATTTTATCACAATACAGTAATAAGAACTCCTAAATTTTCGACCCTGTTACAAAATTCCTATAACGTAACAATCTAAAAATATTTTTGGGAAACCAACTAGTCCTCCTGGGCCTAGTTATGCCATGTACACGTATTTATATATATGCCATGTACACGTATTTTTACTATTAGTTCAGTCGCCGACCCCGTGACAAAGGTAATTGTGAAATTGTCTTTGGCAACCTTTTGCCATGTATTTCGAAGCATGTGATTAAATTAAAAAAACGCTGTACTTAAACTACCGTCAAATGGCCCTGTACTAAAATGCCATTAATAGATATGACGTTAATAAATATGCCATGTATACGTATTTATATTATCAATTAGCAGTCGTTGATCCTATAACAAAATTCCTGTAACGTAATAATCTAAAAATATTCTTGGGAAACCAACTGGTCCTCCTTGGCAGACCTTATGGCATGTCCATGTACACTTATTTTTAATGTTTAATGTGACAAAAGTAAATGTATGACAAAACTGGTCCTCCTTGGCAGACCTTATGGCATGTCCATGTACACTTATTTGTAACAAAATGGTAAAGTCCAGGCCTGTAGTTTTGTCAGGAAGTATAATATCGACCCAAAATTCGTTTATCCTTGTTTATTGCTTAAAAAAATTGTAAGAAGTGGGTAATTTATCTTGTCTTGTGTTTTCTCTTTAAGTACTATATTACAGCTAAATTTCTAAACATAAACAGATGTGTGACGCCGAACTGCAAAAAAATAAAATATCTAGAATCGTATTGTCCCCATTGTAGAATGAAGAGGGTCTGATCATAAAGCAGCACAAAACTTAAATATAATGTCTGATATAGATGTTTTATTAGTCGCGCGGCGCATTTGGTTGTGTCCAAATTTATAGCTTGTTTAGTGTAAATATTTATTGTTTACGTAAATTATTTTGTTAGCTGTTAAATAGATATATTTTCTGTACCGATGTCTTTTGTATTAATCTGTCGAGCAACAAAATTCATATTATATTATACGACCAGGTTAGTATGGGAACCTTAGTGGTGAGGTAGTATCAGCCATTAAAAGTTTAACAGCAACAACATGAGAGTACATGAGGTAAGATAATTTCAAATTTATCATATATTCAAATTTATCAGATATTTATCGAACATCGGCTATCTGATCAAAACCCTAGTGGTTACATATTTCTATACTGCTACTACTAATACTGATAAAAAATAGCCAAATATATTATAAAACTATAAAGTCGAATTTATCAGAGCCCATCGCTTCACGCAATTCGACAGCGTTCAGCTGCAGCAGGCATGTGGGGGATAGTGGATGTCGTGACAAGTTAACCGCGTGTCAAACTCCTAGAGATTGCGGTGAACTGAAATAGGTGTACAGCTATGTTCGGAGTGTAACATTTGATGGTGGAACTGGTATCAATTGGATGTCGTAGCGGGTGGACACCGTGACAACTAGATGTCACAACATGATCTTGAAATTTGTAGATTATAAAATTATCTACAATTTTAATTTGAAGCATTTTTTTATATCATCGACCATTCTCGAGATATAGCGTGATTTTCAGAGCTCTCAAAGCTTCCAAGTAGCCAAGTATCTAAGTCAAACCAGTAGCCAATGTACTTAGCTCAACCTGAAACATACTTTCCAGTCTAATATGGTAATTTACTATTTATCGATATTCTCCTATATTTTATATATACTTATTCGTAAATTTCTTAGCCTGCAAATGGTTTTTACTATTGGGCAATAAACAGATAAATAAAAATTAAATAAATACATAATGAATATCAAATACCTGTTAATTAAATTCGTGTTTTTGGCAGAGGCATATTTTTGTTCCTGTGGCGTTCTGATGGAGTTATATAGCTTGTCCCAGAAATTCCATAGCTTGCCAGATCTAGTGTAATCTAGCATATGGTACATGGCAAGATCTTTCGGAACGGTTAAATTTGTATCCTTATCTTTATCTTTGTAAAGACAGGGAATTATTTTCCTTTGCCGTTGTTCTGAAACCAAACATGAAGTATCAGATAACACTATTAAATGTGTCCATTCCAAGACCGGGATATGTTAATGGTTGATTGTCTACGATCTAAACCTGCATGCGTTTTGGAGTGCAAATGTACCTTATGATGACAGCAAAGAAAAGCGGTAAAAGCCGCTGGATGCTTTCCTGTCATATTTTTTTGTTTTCTCCAATTAAAATGCATGCCCTTTTATCAAAAGAAAGTTAAAACAAATTTAATGTGATAATAATAGGCATGCAATTCGCACGGTTTGAAAAGGTTCTAAAGGTAACGTGATTTTTAAAAAAATTTAAGCACAATTATGGTCTTCTGAATTCACTACGAGAAACTTGACATTTGTCTCGAAACATTAAAATTTGTGCAGGATATTTATCACAATATGTATTTATCACTATTATGACACAATTTTAATAAACCAAATAAATATATGAATAGTTATGGACAACCCATAATATTTCTACTTGCATGTAATGGCTATTATTATTATTCTCATATAAACTTCACCCATGATAAACTTGACCGTATTATTCATGAGAGCGAATAGTAGTCACCATTACGTACAGAATCGTAAAATCTCTTAAAATTAAAAATAAATGACTGCCTTAGTAATTTAATTAAGAAACAATAGTAATTAAAACTTATGTGAACTAATTAATATAATTTAAAAATAATTTAAAATAGATATTCAGTTACTTGCTTTTAGAGGATGTTCCTTGATAAGAAAAAAAATAAACATAAAAGAGGAAACTTATTTAAGATAAACGGTGATCAAACGCAGCTAACTTCAAATACATATTAGATAATCTCCCAATA
The DNA here is from genome assembly GCA_964058915.1 of Tetropium fuscum. Classification (NCBI taxonomy): domain Eukaryota; kingdom Metazoa; phylum Arthropoda; class Insecta; order Coleoptera; family Cerambycidae; genus Tetropium; species Tetropium fuscum. The sequence goes on along the minus strand of CAXKVY010007008.1, from coordinate 14,024 downwards.
ACCTATAGTGAATTATTTTCAAAGAGTGGCTGTACACTTTCATGTATCATTTCTTCTCTTAAAAGTGTTTATATGCTTAACTTAGTTGCTTCTGTATAATCCGAACAAATATCCACCAAATCATCAACACGATGAGGGTGATCTCTCTGTATGCAGTAAAATACTCGTAAAATAATTTTTTTCTCACCTAAGTACCAAACGGTAGTGCCTACGTTTTGGAATATTTTCCATCATTCGCCGATATTATATTGTATCACAATCACATTAAAACAGCATTATATATATATATATATATATATATATATATATATATATATATATATATATATATATATATATATATATATATATATATATATATATATATATTTATATATATATATATATATATATATATATATATATATATATATATATATATATATATATATATATATATATATATATATATATATATATATATATATATATATATATATATATATATATATATATATATTTATATATATATATATATATATATATATATATATATATATATATATATATATATATATATATATATATATATATATATATATACATATAATGCTGTTTTAATGTGATTGTGTTACAATATAATATCGGCGAATGATGGAAAATATTCCAAAACGTAGGCACTACCGTTTGGTACTTAGGTGAGAAAAAAATTATTTTACGAGTATTTTACTGCATACAGAGAGATCACCCTCATCGTGTTGATGATTTGGTGGATATTTGTTCGGATTATACAGAAGATTATACAGAATATATATATATATATAATTATATATATATATATATATATATATATATATATATATATATATATATATATATATATATATATATACACAAATATATCAACCAACACACTACTCTATCGCAAATAACCGTTACAGATTACAGAATACGCGCGAAATTCCCACAAACCCGCCCATGCAAAAAGCGAGCGAGTGATTTAACTAAACACAGACGGTCCGCTCTACAATAGAGCGGATTTGCTGCTTTTAACTATAAAAATAAATGATTACAAAATTGGCATCATTAAAGCAGACGAAAATATATTTATATAATATATTATTGTATGTACAATAATTCTTTTATGACATTCATAAATAATATATACAACTTTTATATAGTATTGTGGAATTTGATATTTTAATTGAATATGGAGAAATTTGAGAATTACATGTGGCAACTGCGGTTTTTCCTATACGCGGTCAGTCAACTACACATACATATTAGAAATACTGTAATTCCAAATTATTTAACTATGACTATGTTCTAACCATGAGCTCAAGAAAAAATTTAAAATTAAGCCTCTCTGTAGAGGATATAATTTGCATCATAAGATCGTACCTACCACAAAATCATCAGAAATCATCATTCTACATCGGATAGCTGACACTTAAACTTAAAATTGCCACGAAACTATTCCACCCAACAAGTTGAAATGAGATTTTACCAAAAAATATTGTACCGCCAACATCACGTAATAGATGCATACTAACAATGAGTTTTGGTAACCAAAGAAATAAATGTTTTAACAAAATAGCAAAAAACCATTTGAGAGATCTCGCTCATTAAGAGTTACCACAAAGAGATATTAGATATATTGCAGGTATCGTTCTCTGGTTAAATAATAAACACAATTTAAATCTTCATTTATACATACCTATTCCGATTGCTTGAGCAAAACTGTAAAAGAACTTATTCGCCGAACTCTCCAAAAATGCAGATGACACTATCACAATCAACCTTCCGCATCTCTCAGATATCAGCTTGATCACAGCATCATGCTCGACACCTCCCCCAACCAAATCCCTATCCTTGACGCAAAATTTTAAATTGTATTGTTTCTCCATCGTATCTATAAGTTCCGTAGCAAAGTCAATGTCGTCGTCGGCGAACAAAACAAACGCATCATATGTCTGCGGTTCCAACCCCTCGCTTAATCGATAAACATCATCCACTGTCAAAATATCAGGGTCCTTATCTAAGTTCAGTGACTGAATTTTATGGGAGTTAGGATTCTTTTTATATGATTCAATGTCCTCATCTGAAACACAAATATCTATTGAATATCATAACCTGACGCGGTCTCTGTATTGTATATTTTAATATGTAGTAGGTACCTCCTTAAGGAATATTTAATTTGTTTCTGTTGTCAATTCCTCCAACTCTGAACTAAGTTAGTACTTACCTTGCTTACAATTTACGATTTAATTCTCTCTAGATTCTCTGTTATGTGTCTTTTATCATATAAAATATTTTAGTACCTATTTAGTAAATTACCTATGAATTAAGTTACACTAAATGTGAGACTAAATATATAAATACCTATTAATGCGGAGATGTCTTCCAGGATATCAAATCTATCCAAGTCTTCCAAAAATAAAATAAACTGAGCAACGGTGCTTTCATCTTTGGAATTGTTACTCCATAAATCTAAAACTTCACTACTTGGGTCTCGATGTTGTCGAAGTCCATTTATCTTTTCACCACTGATCTTACACAAATCAGCTAGCCCTTGCCAATCCCTAAAAACAAATCACAATTTCATTTGTTAGTAAAGAATGATGTATGCACAGCTAGCTATATTTTATATTCGTATTTGTGTATGTATAGTAAATAACAAGGTAGATATTTAATCTTACTTTTGGATTTAAAATTTAAATAAAATTAATTTCAAAATACCTATAATATAAATTTTTATTTCCTACGTAATGTATAAATCTATATAGGTATGAATATCAAATATTAAATATGCAGAAAATATGTAACTTGGCTTCTTTTTTTTTTATTTTATCACTTTACAAACAGCAAAGGTAAGTAGTAACGTTTTACATTAAAATTGGATGGTTGTGTACTTATGGAGGATTAAAGTACTATTTACAAAATTTAATTTTGATAATATCATAATCTGTACCTTAGACTACATTATAATCTCTTTTTATTTAAAAAAAAATATAACCTTTATAAGTCCTTAATGTTTACCTACCGTGGTAATCCTTTGTCGCTTGAAATAATTTTAATAGGGTTCAACAAGGTTGATATAATAATTCGCGTTTTCCTACTTAATGCCTGTATTGTTATATTTTTGTCATCATGCGAATCGTTTTCATCAGCTGTTTGTTCCTCCATTTCCTGAAATAAATTGCTTAGAAACAGAACCTTCATATTTTACAATGTCTAAATACTTACTTAAATAAAATTGAAATATTCTCTCACTCCTAATTTTCCATTACAACAAACGCCCCACCCATGAAGATATTTATCCAAAATTACTGAAATTTATCAAAATAAACTATGAAACTATGAACACTATCTCATAAAATAAACATAGAGATTTTAATAGATCTGTCATTAGTGACATTCATTCTCATTCGCTATTCACTGACATACAACAAGGCAGAAGATCACCACAGAACATTCACATTCAGAAGACACAAGCAACAATCTTTGCGGATGATTTGTGGTAACAACCACAAAACACAACGGCATTGAAATACAACCCTGTATGTTGTATTTTAATGTATACAAATTAAATACACAATGTATACAAAATAAATCCAGCTCTGTATAGGTAGTATTTCATGCATACACCATTCACCATAAATGTATCGTGAATGCATATAGGTTAGATATTATATATTATCTGCACAAAATATTCACAAAGCTCAAAAGACCATACCACCATACTACATTTTTAAACTTCATTTTTTTAAATTTCCGGTTCTTGCTCCTTACATGACCTGAACTCTAGTTGTCATCAGTAACTAAATAATATATGGATGATAATAACATATACAAATAGATCTATCCGCTATTTTAGAGTTCCCTTTTCAGTTTTACATCAGCTGGCTATTTACTTCCAACAGAAGCTAGTAGCAAAGTTTACAGATTTCGTAAACTTTGCTTAGAAGCTACTACCAAAGTTTACGAAATATATATCAGTTGTGTTCTTGTACTACCTTTGAGGTTCGCAAATTTAAGAGATAGACCAACAACACCTCTATTAGAGGAGTTATTGGATAGACTCATAAATCATAGCGCGAACATTCTGTGGTGACATTTACGGAGAAAATCTCAACGATCCACCAGGCGTGACCTTCGGTTTCAATACAAGGGTTGTTCCGAATGCGCACAACACAAAGGGAAATTTTATGAAAGATAACAAATTTTGTTTTTATTTCGGTTAACAGATGGATTCTTTTAAACGGTTTCACTTAGCTTGACTACGTATATTTGTTTGTTTATATTTGTTTGGCGGATTCAAAATGGCGGACTATATTCTATTTATAAACCAATTTGCCTCAAAATTGAAAATTAGCGGTGTTCAAGGTTACTGAGCTCGTTTGTAGAGAGTTACTCAGTACATAAATAGGATAGTCCGCCATTTTGGATCCACAATTCTCATTTTATTAGGTTTTGAGTCAAAAATTGTGTTGAGTGACCTTAAACACCACAAAGTTTCAATTTTGAGACAAATCGGTTTATAAATAGGAAAGTCCCTCATTTTTGAACCGCCGTTTTAATTTGTTAAAGTTCGAGTCAAAAATTGTATTGAGTGACTTTAAACACCGCAAAATTTCAAGTTTGAGAAAAATCGGTTTATAAATAGGAAAGTCCGCCAATTTGGATCCGCCATTTTATTTTTCTTGTCATAAAAAAATATTAAATTGTATTATCACCAGAACGTTATACATGTTCCTGTATACTATAAATGTTTAAATTAGTTAACTAAAATTAACGAAATAAACCTTTAAAAAATCAAATTATCTTCTTTAATCGATTTAATCAAATTATCTTGATTATAGCATATTCTAAGAAAACAAAGGAGTAATAATGATGTTTGTCGTAAAATATAATAATTAAAACAAATCTAAACTCAATTAGCTTCATCTTTTGGACACCGGAAAAATGATAATTCGTTTCCACGCTTCGTTGTGCAACCATCTACTGGACCATATACCGTAGGCATGTTAATACCATTTAATCTCACTTCACATTTCTGGTCCACTCCGTTAAAATCACCACTAACTGTTCCCAGTGAGAACTTGGCGCACTGTGTATGGGCTGGAGCCCTGGTCTTTCGGCGGTCTGCGAGTAAGGGGGAAGCAGAAGCGGCACGCAATGCCTGTGCGATAACTGTTGTGTTATGTATTCTGTAAACTTTGCTAATACTAATACTAATGGACCAAATCGATATAATATCACACACCTACAATGTGTACCTATAATATACCTATTTGTACCTATAATATATTACAGCAAACAAAGTTAACACCAAGGTTAACACTGAGTCAACCATAGAGCATAAATATAATAAATATAAGAACTATCTTGTCAGGAGACCCGAGACAAGTAGAGCTTTGTAGATGTTTTGTGATCTAGAGCAAGAAGACGAGAAGCAAAACCTTGATGTTTTGTGAACAAAACTAACCTTTAATTTTCGGTGTGCCAGACCAGACCATACTATACGAGTATACGACATTGAGAAATGTGTTTCTTGTTTCTTTTAAATCCTCACATTTTATTATAAAACCTTTTTTACTTAAATTAACAAATATGGGTAGAAAAGCAAAATTTACTGAAGAAGTAACGGTTAAAAAAGGCCCTGGAAGGAAAGCTAAGAAACAGAAAGATCCAAAGTTTCCGAAGAGCTTAATAGGTACGTAAATTATTTAATCCAAATAATAATTTTTAGTACTAGTTACTAATCTGTTATTTTGTTATCACTACTATAACATATTTTGGTGTTTCAAGATGCTGATGCTGTATTAGATAAAAAATTAAGCCATCGTCAAAAGCTTAGAGCAAAAAAACGCCAACAAAAGACGGAAGAAAGGCGAGAGAAACAGAAAAGTTTTAAAGAAAAGAAGAAACAGATAGGTGTAAAATCATTACCGAAAAATAAGCAATACATTAGTGAAAAGTCAGATGAATCTGAGGATGAAATTGAAGATGGTAATAACACTACAAATGGCGTACAAAAAGTTGTAAAAGCTAAAGGATTTACGGATGATAATAAGCATTGGTTGCAACTTAGACAAAATGGCCATCGACAGAAAGCAAAAGCTGGCATTGATGCTAATGATGAATCAATCACCGAGGAGACAAGTGTAAGTAGCAACATCATAATAGTAAAAGTATAACAGGTACCAGTCAGTGGAGCTAGTGGATTTGTTATAAATGAAGAGATATTTATAGTTGCTTTGTCCCTTATAAAATTATACTTAAATATGTAAATTGCATTATAGGATGAAGAAGATGCAGGAAATGATGTGGAAATGGAAGATGAGGATGTTAGTGATGGGGAGAATAACCTAAAGGTAGAAAAATTAAACGACTTATCTGATGACAGTTCTGATGAGCAAGACGAGTTTGAATCTGATGGTGGTAATGATGAAGATGATGAAGAGTTACTGCCAATTGAAAAACAAAACAAAATATTGAAAAAGAAGCAAGCTAAGGACCAGCAACTGGCCGACGATGAAATGAAGTTGAATATAACTAATCAAGAAATGTTCCAATTCCCTACTAAAGCATCGGAGGAGGAACTTCAAAGCTTACAAGATGTGCAACAGCGAATACGAGAAGTAATAGCAGTTCTAACTGACTTTAAAAAATTCAGAGATGAAAAACATTCACGGTTAGATTATATAGGAATATTGAAAAAGGATTTATGTACTTACTATAGCTATAATACGTTTTTAATGGAAAGATTTATGCAACTGTTTCCGCTTTCTGAACTATTGGAATTTCTGGAGGCCAGTGAAGTTCAGCGTCCTCTAACAATTAGAACCAACAGCCTTAAAACTCGTAGGCGGGATTTAGCACAAGCATTAATAAATAGAGGGGTTAATTTAGACCCTATCGGTAAATGGAGTAAAGTTGGTTTAGTTATTTATTCATCACAGGTGCCAATAGGTGCTACGCCCGAATATCTGGCTGGGCATTATATAATTCAGGGAGCATCAAGTTTATTGCCAGTCATGGCATTAGCGCCTCAAGAAAATGAGAGGATATTGGATATGTCTTCAGCGCCAGGGGGGAAAGCTTCACATATAGCCGCAGTTATGAAAAACACTGGTGTATTATTTGCTAATGACATTAGTAGGGACCGAATTAAAGCTGTCGTTGGCAATTTTCATCGCTTAGGAGTTGTAAATTCTGTAATTACATGCATGGATGGTCGCAAATTTCCAGGCACCTTAAAGGGATTTGATAGGGTTTTGCTTGATGCACCCTGCACGGGAACAGGTGTTGTAGCTAAGGACCAAAGTGTTAAAACTAGTAAAGACGAACAAGACATCCAGAGGTGTTATAATCTTCAGCGGGAGTTGCTCTTAGCAGCTATAGATTGTGTAAACGCCAAATCTGCAACTGGCGGTTATATAGTATACTCTACTTGCTCAGTATTGCCAGAAGAAAATGAGTGGGTCATTGACTATGCTTTAAAGAAACGTAACGTAAAAGTAGTAGATACAGGCCTTGAATTTGGAACTGAAGGCTTTACTAATTACAGACAGTTTAGGTTCCATCCTACTTTAAAATTAACCAAGCGATTTTATCCTCACACGCATAATATGGATGGATTCTTTGTGGCTAAACTGAAGAAATTCTCAAATCTCATTCCTAAATCTGCCGATGACGGTGAAGTACCGGAAGAAAATTTGGAAAGTTCTATGATAGAACCGCTCAATGAAGTGAATGATGAAGACAAAAATGAACCTGGGAAATTTGTTAGAAAAGGAAAGCAACAGAAAGAGAAAAGTGGAGAGGTTCTAAAAGCTGTTAAGTTAAATAAGAAGATAATTCCTCGCAATGGAGTAAATGTTGAAGAGAAACTCCTTAAAAAAGGGAAAAGTGGTGAAGTTCCAAAAGCTGTTAAGTTAAATAAGAATATAATTCCTCACAATGGAGTTAATGTTGAAGAGAAACGGGAAACAGAGAAACTTCTTAAAAAAGGGAAAAGTGGTAAAGCTCCAAAAGCTGTTAAGTTAAATAAGAATATAATTCCTCGCAATGGAGTGAATCTTGAAGAGAAACGGGAAACCGAGAAACTCCTTAAAAAAGGGAAGCAAAAGAAAGTGCAAAGTGGGGAGGTTCCAAAAGATGTGGCTGTTAAGTTAAATAAGAAAATTAAACAAAATAAAAAGAAGCGCATTGGCGATTTGAAGAAGAGTAAAGGAAAGAAAGTAAAGTAAATTAAGGGTACATCTTTATGTTATTTTACATGTTTTTTTTTATATTAAGTTGACAAATGTTGATTAATAAATTTAAATTATATTTCAATTTTTCTGCCGGGTAAATGACCTTGTAAAAATCTGGATTAATAGCTGTGAAATGGCAGTCTATTCTAACACTATTTCTACACTCTATTCTACTAATCTATTCTACAACACTATACTATGTGTAATGCGACTTAACAATCCTGTTTTATTTTTTATTTATTTATTAGTACACCATTCGATGGAAAAACCAATTACAAAATGGGGGCTACAGAATTACAACTAACATACCTAAATTTACATACATGAACAAATCACAAGATGACAAAGTAGATACTTAGGGTCATTTCGCACCAAACCAGTCCAGTCAAGTCACGTTAATATTTCCCTTCTCAGTTTTCTCAGAATCTACAATGAGAACAGAATTTAAAGCGAACGCCTGAAATATTTCATGTCCTAAGAAATGATGGGCATTGAAAATTCAACCGACTGAGTCGCAATCAGACTATGCGATCCGACTGAACGTGGCGGGCTTAGTATGAAACCAGATTTACACATTGCCTTTATTTTAACGATAAGTTAATATTTCCAATCCAGTAGCGTCCGACTTGACTGGATGTGAAAGGGCTAGACTGGCTTTGTGCGAAATGGACCTTACTGAAATGATATTTTTTGAAATACCTAATTAATATATAAACCGAAAAGAGAATGAACGGAACACAATAAAATACGGATTGAAAGAATAAGTACATAAATAACATATAAAATGAATTTAATGCGGAAAATTACAGTGGATGTTTGTAGACATTTCTAAATTTTTCTAATTTCTGCTACATTGTAGGAAAATATATCAAATGAATCTTGACAATCCTTATATTTGTTACACATTTGATGCAAGGAGAGTATTTGCCAATATTTGTATGCGGTGTACTCATAGTAAATGTTTCATGGTTACGTGCGGCTATCCTAGGAATGTGAAATCGTAACATTTGTTGTAAGTAAGTCAGAACAGTCATGTGGTTACATAAAAAAATTTGCAAGAATATTAGCTGTTTTTGTACGTCTTTTTTCGAGACTATCTAGACAAAATCTCATCAGTAGATCAGAATTTTGGAACAGGATACACTCCATCCTCTTTGAAGTATGGATATTTTAAAAACCGTCTTTTCTATGGGACTTACATACGTATTATAAGAAGGACATAATATGTTAGCAGCATATTCAAGCCATGAACTTACAAAACAATAACTGTTAACTGGTGTAACTGGTACGAATTTTTATATTTTGCAAAATTGAACTTGTGAAAATAACTGCGCTTAAGCTATTAATTATTAAAGCGCCGATATTTCTAAATCCAAATTAGTAGGTCTATCTGATAGATGATTTTTTTATGATGTATGGTGAGATATTGAGCCCTAAAAGTGTCCCAAAGTACCATGTCATTTGGGGTAATTTTGGTATGCTGCCTTTTTACACGAATATTTCAACATCTTTGGTCTAAAGATGGATTGGATTAAATTTTTGGAAAGAGCAATCTAAATATATATGTTTTAAATTCAGAATTGACAGAAAAAATGAATAAAAGAACCCAAACAGGTATTTTGAAACTTTTATAGCTTTAAAAATATTTATAATCTTATACCTACAAGAATGTATAGGCAACTTAAAAAATATAATCCTTCGGTATTTTAAAGTATTTAACTACAAACTAAAACATGGTAAATTAAAAAATTAAGTTTAGACAGAAGCACATTTTCAGCTATATCGTTAAATTCCGGAACATAAAAACCTCTCGATGTCCTCGGCGTACTAGTTCTTGTATTGCCCTTAGTATTTCTTTATACCTATGAAATATCTCATCTTTGAGGGATGGTCATTTCCATTGTTTTCCTTAGGGCGTCATAACATTTACAATTATTGCTCCATTACTAAAAACTTTCGTTATTTGACCAGGGTAATATTTGTTGTCGTAAATAACCAAAACGTAATTTCCCACACTTTCTACTTCCACAGAAAATGCAGATTTTTTTTACTATTTCTTCTGGTTCTCGATTATCAGAAAAGTGTGGGTTGAAAGGACTATCATAGCTTTCGGCGTATATTACACTCTCAATGCTATCATCTGTGCTCTCTGAATCGGTTTTTGACCTTTTAGACTTTTTCTTATTTACCATTTCAATTAAAGGTAGACTGTCATTCGAATCTGAAGCCTGAATAGTTTCTTGGTTGTTCGTGCTGAAGTCCAGATGTGGAGGGATGTGAAATGTTGGGAGGCTCATTGGTAGTCAGTACATCAGACGCTGTTATTTCTTTACCAAGAGGTACTTGGAGTTTCTTCCTTCTACGAATATGCGGAGCTGTGGTTTCTTGACGTGTTTGGACAAGGTGCCCCAGAAAGCTTTCTCCAACAACTTTTTTTATTGCGAGTCATCAGCAACAACATGTCCATGCAGTCTATTTAAAGTGACTTCTCTATTGCAAGGGTAAATCCCGCATTTTCTGAAGCCATTTTTAAGGTTCTCAGCTCCCTGCTCTTCCAATTTTGTCATTAAAGCTTTTAAACGTCTAGGAAAGGGTATCCTTTGGTATGTCACTAAAACGACATCCTTCGGCCGTGTTTTTCCAATACTTCAGTATATGCCTTCAGTGTACTTTCATGGGGTGTAAATAGCCTACATCCAATGGCTGGAACAGATGTGTAGTGTTGGCAGGTTAATTCACACTGTCACACCAGAAGATTGTCCCCAATCAACATTTTACGACCCTTTTTACGTTTTAGTAAGGGAAGCATTAAATTTACAAACCAATCTGTAAATTTAATAATTTTACAGATTACTGCCTTATTTAGCAGAATGAGTACCAAAATTTGGCGCCTTTTCAGAATAAAGACTTTTACGAAATGACATGTGAAATAAGAGCAGGTCGTTTAAAAGTAATACCTAGGTCACAAAATGACCCCGGTTTACGGAATATATAAACGTCCGTGTTTGGTAAAATTCCCGGGAATTTCTGATCATGAACCCTAAAATTTTGCAACCATCCGCTGATATAGTATTGATATGATCCGTGAAAGAGTGTTTGCTGTCAAAAATTACACCAAGATGTCAAAATGTAGCTGGTCTAGCTAAAATGATATCATTTCATGAATGATCAAAATTTAGTCGTTGGATTTTATTAGAATGTCATGATATTTCTAAATGTAATAGAAATATTTAGGTCTGTTGCTTTTGGGACAATTGTTAGTAGACCGTAAATTATTTTGCAGTGAAAAGCAGTCTTTAGGGCCATTAATAACTGAATAGACTTTTTAGTCATCTGCATACAACAAATATTTACAATTCAAATTGTTAACAATACCATTGATGGATATGTTGAAAAGTGAAGGTCCCAGGTTTGACCCCTGCGGCACTCCAGATGTAGGTTTTATCTCTACAGACTGGAAACCACAACACTGCACCACTTGATGCACTCTATCATATAAGTATGACCAAAAGTAGTTAGCCAGCTCTTGAGAGAATCTATACTGCTGCATCTTTGAGAGTAAAATGCTATGATCCAGCCTGTTGCAAGCTTTCAAAAGTCAGTATATATGACATCTGTTTGAAGGCCAGCATCTAGAGAGTCAGATAAATACAGTGTGATGCAGAATAAGTAACACCTCCCTTTCACAAGTCCATGCTAATGAGGTGTAATACGGTGCTTCATATATGATAAAAAACAAGATCATATAAGTACCAGAATTTCATAAATTTTTAAAGTTATTAATGATTGAAATAGGTCGATTCTAAACAATTTCCAACCCTTTGGATAAACAGCAGCTTTAATAGATACGTTGAAAATTTAATATGATGCGAAAATACACTAGCACAATCTCTGATCACATAGGCAGGAATTTGATCCATAATAGCCATTGTGCATTTTGGTTTAAGTTTTTTTAAGCTAGCATAGACATCATTTAATATGCGATGTATCCCAGATAACATCATTGTATTTGAGGATAATGTTAATGTTAGATTTTTCTAGATAAGAATCTTGAATTGAAAGTATCTAGCAAATTTATTGACAATATTTTCATAGCCTCTTTTATAACAGAATGGCTCTATAGGGCCTCTCAACAGCACACATATGACACCTCATTTCTAAAACATAAATTATTTATTATAAGTTGAGCAAACTAATTAACCACTTAGGTCATTAAGTAACGACTAATTGGAAGGTTATTAACGGAAATTAAGAAGCAGTTTATTTAGTAATAGATTTTGGTATTTTGTAATTAATAATCTCACTGCCTATATCCTCTATACCTCTATATGAAAAATTTAATACATTACACGCTGCAAAAGCCCTTTTAGGTGCTCGGAGATATTTAAATAGCCTCGGCTACGCTTCGTTTCGTTCGGCTATTTAAATACACTCGCACCTAAAAGTAAGCTTTCGCAGCTTGGAATGTAAATAACTATTATCCACTACGATCGAAAAATATGCCCATTATTTCTTCAAAAACTGAAGTGTAATGATGCTCATTATACTAAAGTTTTTCGCTACACAATAGTTTTTTGGGCCAATTAGAACACTAATTGAACACCGCTGTTAAGCGATTTTCTGCGCTGAGTGATTTATATTTTTATTGCGGCCACCAACATACACCTAAAATAATGAACAGTTGCCTATGTGGCCTATGTGGCAAGTAATTTGTCACTAACGTGTCAATTCAATTGCGTTACAACGATTATCATAAGTTCTCAAATTTGGTGAGAATCAGTGAAAATGTTTGTCGATTATTAGACGATAAACGAACTCGTTCATAATTAATCATTCTTCCAATAAACTATTTCGCTAATTGTAATGTTACAATAAGTTATTATAATAAATAAATTCAACTTAAAGGTTCATTTTGTTAAAATTTTGTAGATAAAAGTATCGTACTTTATTCGTGAATAATGACTATTACTCCACTCGTGCCATTAAAACACTCGCATAATATGCGCATTTTTCACACTTTATACTCATGTAGTTATAGCTGTCATTATTCACTATTAAGTAATATACTAGATATTACTTTAATTTTCCACATTTAATGTTCAATAAAAATCTTTAAAATGTTGTATAAGTATCATTTTAAAGATTTTTATTGAACATTAAATGTGGAAAATTAAAGTAATAGTATATTATCTACTTAATAGTGAATAATGACAGCTATTACTACATGAGTATGAAGTGTGAAACACGAGTCGTATGCGCATATGCGACTGTTTCTAAATCATCTAAATATTTCCCAGATGAACACAATTTTGTGATGTACAAAATATTGTAAGTAGCGTCATTTTTTATTTATAATTTTTTCAAATAAAACGACGACGGGGAGAATCTACTGAGGTTTATTATTTAATATTTTTGTATATTTACTGGAAATAATAAAATCAGTTTAAACTTTTATTCATCTCCGTATTTTATAATATAGGCCTACGTTATATTTTTTTAATGATGAATTTTGCGTAGCTGTCCTGGTCAGCATTGAACTGAAGCTTTTGCACTTGTAAGCCCTCGATAGTATCATTAATGCTTTTTTCAAATTCCTCTAATTCTTTTTTCCTGTTATTCAAAACGAATAACTGGTTTTCAATAAATAGCACTGAATTTTCTTTGGAACATCGTTCAATCAAACTTTTGTCCAAATACTTCAAGAATGTACTTCCAAAATAAATAAAGTCAAACATATTTTTATATTTATCTTTGTACTTCATGACATCAAGAACCGTCACTGAC